>JAKSZP010000613.1:0-51603 GCA_022478985.1 Massospora cicadina
GTTTTATTGAAGACCATTTGGATTATCTCTGATCAGCTCTATCAGATCTCAAAATTCTTGCACATAATCCCCAGGTGTTATAAAGCCACATGTTTGGCTTTCCCTGCCAGATTGCTCATTGCATGTGATGAAGCTACTAATTGACTGAGAATTGAATGGCCTGTAAGCCTGCCAATGCTAGAACTGTGGCTAGCAATGGCAATTACCAATCAGCAATGGTCAGAGGTGCTAGATTTCTATCAGCCTGAAACCCCGGTCCTTTTTACCCTTGGCCAATCACCTGTATTCTGCCCTCCTCTCTTACTTTCCCTTAAATTTCTATTTTAATAAAGTATGGAGTTTAAAAAAATCTAGCATAATTGGCTCAGCTTTTGGCTCTAAACTACACTCTATAAAAGGTCAGTTGTTCGAATCCTGGAGTAATCTATATATATAAAAGCAAATGTGTATGTGTGTGTGTGCAATGCCCAGCCAAAACTAGAGCATGTAGAGCTCTGAAAATTTGGCTATAGGTGGACGGGAGGGGGCCCGTGTGCACCTTGAAGCCCGATTTTTAATTTTCATAGTAAAATAAAAAGTTTTATATGTAACAAGTTAAAATTTTATATGTTTTTAATGGAAATCGGTATATTGTTCAGCTGAGAAGTTTGATATTCGGTTGATTCGGTAGTTTAAATGGTTTTGTCGAGCGGTTGGTGGGTTTGTGTTGATTAAGCTTAACGGTTTAAATAAAGTTAGTGATTGGTTGATTTAATAAAGTTGATTGGTTTTGGTAAGTAGTTGTGATTTTGGTTGTTTCGATACATTAGTTTTGGTTACGAAGTGTTTGGTGACTAGTTGATTTTAATCTAATGGTTTTAGCTATATGGTTTATTGGTTTAGTTAATTCGATAGGTTTAATTGGGTATGGCTGAATGGTTGGTAAATTTATATTGATTCAGTATAATTTGAATACTTGATTTTATCGATAACTGTCTACAAATATAAAAATATAAGATTATCGGATAAACTTTAAGCCCATAAACAAATCTGCGTTAAACTTGGTATCAACAAGAATTAACCTACAATTTTATTTACAAAAGAATCAGTATATTATTTGTCTATATAGATGCATTATCTCGAGCAAATAACCAAAATCACCAAATTTGGCACAAGTTTCTATAAAGTTTGGGAACGGAATGCTAATATGTAATTGTTTAATATAATCATATAATTTAAACATCAGTTCTATATAAGATCTAGAATATATATTTCTAATGGTAATTATATAGCAATTTGGCTGTGTATTTTCATATTCATTTAATTCAATAGTTTCATAGGCTTTGATATTTAGTTGGTAGTTTTTTGGCTGTTTGTAAGTTCAATAATTGTTTTTGCTGAGTGGTGGTTTATTTTCTGGTTGATTCGATAGGCTCAATAGTTTCAGATAAGATATTGATGGTTTAATTAATTTGGCAAACTTAATTGATTTTAGCTAAGTGGTTGGAGGTTGGAATATTTGTTGAGTTTAATGGTTTCTGAACTTATTGATAGCTATCTACCAATATAAAAGCTAAAATAATTAAAATCTGATTGATTTGATAAGTTTATTTTGTTTGGCCGAGTGGTTGATGGTTTTTGGTCGAATCGATAGGATACAGTTTAGCTTTGGAGGTGATTAGTTATTGGTTAATTTGATAAGTTCGGTTAGTTTTAGCTGAGTGGTTGGGTTTTTTGGTTGATTCGATTGAACAATTAGATTTGGCCGAGTAGTTATTTCTTAACTATATAAAATCTAAATTAATCAATTCGAATCACCTGAAATTCTATAGACACCGTAGCGAAGCACGGGTAACTCCGCTAGTAGGTTATAAAATTTAATATTTTTTCTCGCTTCCTGGCATTCGACTTGTTGATACCACATTTGGGCCCCGTGAGAAACTCAACTGAATCACGCTGGGCGACGAACGTGTTAACCCCTTGGGTACATTTGAAGACTGCGTTGCGTCATGCACTTGCTTTGAAAATATCCCATTCTCGAAAATATTAATAATCTTCTTTTTGTGATTCCTTGAATATTTTCTGTCATATTGTTTATTTTATGAATTTAGATTTGATTTACAATACTAATACTAATTACTGTGTACGTTATATCGCTCAAATAAATGAATTCTCACACAAAATCTACCGCCTTTATATACTGTTCCCACATCAGCAAATTAAATCCGTCCCAAACGCAAGAATTTCTTTAAATAAATCTGTACCCAAGGGGTTAAGCTTAGTGGTTAATTGATATTAAATGATGATTACTTAATAAAAAATTCACTGACATACTCACTGACTGACATCTGAAACCTTCGAGTCTGATAGGGTCAATCTATTTGGATGAGTGGGTGAGAATTGGCAAATAGATCGAATCTGAAATTATCGAGCCTGATGGGTTCAATCCATTTGGGTGAGTGGGTGAGAATTGGCGAATATTATCTAATAATTCACCAAATTGCTCACCTGAAACTCAACAGATCAGTATTAGTTTAAGTAGATTAAGTAGTTAGGATAATCAGCTCACCAGCCACGAGGGCAACAGCAGAGCTGTTAGCTTGAGTGGCTCGAAAGTAGTGCTGGCACAGCCTGTAGGCTACAATTTGAGCTTATCATCTGATAAACTAAATACTGCAGCGAAGCATGGGAATCTGGATGTTAAGTTTATATATTTTAAAACCTGCCTAATTTGGTTCACCTAATTAAAATACTTTTGGCAAGTTAAGTAGAAGTCGAAAGGGAGGATACCCCAGCGGTAGAGTATGGACCCTCTACCACTGCCTCCCGAGTTCGATCCCAGTAATGGACTTTGGGTAGGGGACGATTTTGACTGTGTTGGTTTTGCACACCAATGCCCCGAACCGAGATAGCAAATAGTAAAGGCGGTCCATAGAGTTCCTGGCCTATCATACGCTGCGCATGAAGGGTTTCCGGGTTTTATCCTCCTTTCCCATTCACTTCCCTAATCGGTGCGGTATCGTCCCCAGGTCGGCCCACCTCGAATAAAATTTAAATTTAAGTAGAAGTTGATTTGGTAGTTCGGAAGATATGTCACATAATGATTTTAAGTATAAAGAGATATATATTTCGGGTAGCAGTCTGGTGTTATTTGATTCGATAGGTTTTTTTTGTTTAGCCGAGTGATTGATGGCTTTTGGTCGATTCGATAGGATACAGTTTAGTTTTGAGAGGCAATTAGTTATTGGGTGATTTGATAAGTTCAGTTAAGTTTAGCTGGGTGGTTGGTGGTTTTTGGTTGATTTGATTGAGCGATAAATTTGGCTGAGTGGTTTTGTTTATCTATAATATTAAATCTAAAGTAATAAATTAAATATCTGAAATTTTAGACACCGTAGCGAAGCACGGGTAAATCAGCTAGTTTAAATATAAATTTGATAGTAATCTACTTTAGATTGTAACGGTCGGGTTGAACCGATCGTTACATTTCGACTCGGGATTTGGAAATCCGAATCCCGAGTCGAAACGCTAATTTTGAAGTTGTGAAAAAATATTAATAAAAAATTAGTAAATATACAAATAGTGTGATGTATATTTCAAAATGAATTTTTTTCTAATTCAAATGAAAATATTTTTTACATTATTTGTATATTTACTAATTTTTTAACAAAAAACTTACTATTTTTATAAGAAAATTTACTTTTTTTCAGAAATTATGACAACAAACGCTTGTTACCTCAATATTATTGAGGTTAGAATAGTGCTCCACTGCTTTTGCAAATGTTGTATTACTTGTTTTAATTTGATTGACACGTTGTTTATACATTTATACGTTGTATGTACGTTATTTATACGTTTATTCTATTCAGAGTCTTCGGCACCACCATGACACTTTATACATGTAATTTTTAAAATATAAGTTTTAAAATATAATTTTTTAATGAAAACATTAATTTTAAGATATTTACTTATTTTTTATAATTAGAGGTAAAAATAATCTTCAAAATGGCGTATCAAATATTAATTTTGATACAGTATTAAGGGAGATATTTTATACCGACAAAAACACCTTTGAGAAATAATATATAGAGATTCAAACACCTGACCTTTATAAAATTTAAGTAGAACCAAACGCCCAGACGATTATGCTTGAGGAGATAATTAAAATCAATTGTGTTTTTGATTCATTTTGCTTAGCTAACTTGCTAATTAGCTAATGACTACTAACCACTTAACAAAACCATTTAAAATATCGAATCAAACGAATACCAAACTGCTTAGCCGTAACAATATAGCGAATATCATCGAAAACATATAGGGGTTTCACTTGTTACATATAAAACTTTTTATTTTACTATGAAAAGAATATTTTATTTATCTTTCGTCATTAGAGGGAAAAATAATCTTCAAAATGGCGTATCAAATATTAGTTTTGATACAGTATTAAGGGAGATATTTCACACCGACAAAAAATCACCTTTGAGAAATAATATATAGGGATTATATATGTATTATATAGTTGGCAGGTAAAGCTGCTTCCACCCTAGTGCAGGTTTCGAGTTCGAAACCTGTACTGGCTAGAAAAATTCTCGGTGTGGTATATTTGCCCCAAGGTCAACCCATCTCAAATATTTTTTATATTATATATAGTATCTCATAAACAAATATACTAATAGTTTATTTTATTAAATTTAGTTGCTTTTATTGCTCAATCTATATAAATTTACTGGTCACCATCTACAATAATTCATTTTAATAAATTTAGGTGTTTTTATTATTCAATGTATGCTAAATTTACTGATCACCATCTACAGTAATTCATTTTATTAAATAGAGTTAATTTTATTAGTCAATCTATGCTAAATTTACTGTTTGCCATCTAAAATAATTCATTTTATCAAATTTATTTGATTTTGTTGTCAAATTATGCAAAACAATAGCCAACTATAAAGATTTAAGCTCACCTCGCCGTGATCTCATACTTGCCTGGATTTTGAACATACCCTCAGCCATAGGACACATGACAAAAAGTGCTTTAGAGCTATTGCTTCACCAAAGCCAGAATAAATTTTATTCAGCAATGAACATACCTACAATTGAAATCCATCTCTTAAGTCCATTTTAATATACTTTTTAAATTAATGGTCAGATATTGGACTAATACTTACAAAAGTAAAATGTGACCTAAATTGGAACATCCTTTTTGAAAAATAAGGGCATTCAAATTGGTCCTGTAGTTCAGAGTTATGCACAAACAAACATTGAAAAAAAATAAAACATATACAGGTTGAATTGAGAACCTCCTTCTTTTGGAAATTCAGTTAAAAAGGAATTGATTGGACCAAAACAACTGAAAGTAAAAGTTTAATAAATTTTATTAGAGGCAAATATCAAAAAACTGCATTTCAGTCAGAATGTCTGCTTTGACGTCAGCTGCTGCTCCATTATGGGAAGGTGAGCCACCCCCTTTTAGCATTTTTCATCTCTGAAAATTTACTCACAAGTTAGCTCTGCCATATCACCTAACACTGTGGGGAGGTTCACTCCTTCAAAAGACCTTGCATAGCACTTAGCATATAACCAAACCCATTTTGTGTTGAGTTTATAGACTTACCTCATTCCAACACCCTGTTTGGGCTCCATGTAGAATATGGATAGCAGGTTCCCTATGCTGATAGTAAGACTGTTAAACTGGTCTTAAAAGTCTATTCTAAATAAAGTTATAGTAACTTTATGTTTAAAGGGTATTTTAATATGGGATTTTGGAGTGAGGCTGCTATTGAGGATGCAACAGCAATGGTACTTAAATATAAAGGTGCCATATTATCAGTTACTAGGACTTGTTTATCTTCTGATACCATATTGGTAGTTAGATTTATAAATTTATCCTTATATTTAGTTTGATGCTCCTATATGAGGAGCTTATGGCTGACCTGGGGGTGTATGGGTCATGTCATGATTCTGGTATAACTGGATGATAAGCCCTAAGTTATTATGGCAGAATGGGTAGAATCTGCTGATCATATTTATGAGTTATTGTTATTCAAGAGCCTTAGGATGAGGCAATATTGGGTTGGAAAGAATATATTGAATCGCCTCCAAAGTAGACAATAAGGTGATGTTGACAAATGACAAATAGTGAAATGTTGAAATATGACAAATATTGATTGAATTGCCTCAAACTATGGTGATCATGAATTTAATAAATGGTGAACTCTTCTGGAACCAATGAGAATATGGTGGAACGAATAGTATAAGCAAAAGGGTTGGAATTGACTGAGGTTGCTGGGATATCAGTGATGTGAGAAGATTAAAAGGATAAGGTTGTTAGTAGAGGAGAGTGAGAAGACCATAAGGGATCCGCTGAAAGTATTAGATTAAATAAAGAAGTGTCATTGGGGCAATTGCTCCATATCTATTGAAAGTTTACTATACTGTTTAGAGAATGATGATCTTCATATTGTTGATCATATTACACAGTGGGCTTAAACCTGTTCAAAAACCCCTCAGCGTATCTCTGCTATACTGCCAAAGTTATAACAGTGGTGCTCACTAAAGGGGGCCCATTGATCAATTATAAAGAACTAGAAAATCTTTAGTTGCTGGCCATGGCGCATCAGGCTTGCTTTAACAGAGAATCATGACATGCTGCATCCATTAAATATGTAGAACTCAAACTTGCCTTAGATGCTGTGCTCAAAAGTCAGGATGAGCTTCTTCATGAGGGTTGTAGTGATAAGCTGCCTCTATTCAATCACAATGGGAATATTCATAGGTTCTTTAAGCAATTTGAGTTTTCACCAAAAAAGGCTTCAAATCAGTGGAAAGCAAATTGTTAATATCCATTTTAAATGTCAGAAGCACTGACCAAGTTACTTGCTACCTTCCAAACAGTTCTGTTAAATAACAGAAAGTGAAGCAAATGGTGCTGCGGTTGTTTGGGGGTACTGCAAAGATGGTTTGGTGGAAGGAAGAGTTCTTGACCATTGGGTTTCAGCGTAAAGAGACCCTCACTGCATTTGTTAATTGATTTATGGTGAAAGCTCACATGTTAATTGGGGCAGGGACTTTATCTGAATATGATGTGTGCATTGAAATGACCTCCACTGTAAAGCCATACTATGAGCTTTAAAATTTCATGGCTCCATATTTAGAGTACAATGTACCCTTGCTTAAAATTGTTTGAATTTTGCACCATCTATCCATTATCTTTCCTCCACCCAATACAGAGCGGAACCCTACCACATCCGCTGCTGGACTTTCTTATCTGGGGACATTAACCCACCCTGTTCAGAGTCCACCTAGTAACCCATGGCCTTATTCTCACTATGAGCCTCGCCCTCAAACAACTTACCACCAGCAGTTTAACTATTGGGAGAGGCCTGTTTACACCAATTGACCATAGTATAACTTCCAGTGTGGCCCATCTTTCAACATTCAGGGATGCAGGTTCTATGGTGTCAATTGTTTTGAATGCAGTTTCCCTGGGCACTTGGCATTAGGTTTCCCTAAGCGTTGGGTCCATTACCAACTGCAGGACCAGTACAATCAGGGAAAAGTCAGAGTGGAAAATATATATAGGACTCTCTACCTCCGCTATTACAACTCCAAAAGTCCCCCCTGAACCTATCCACAAACATTTAGCAGAAGTCCCTCAATTTGACAACACATTCCTATATCAGCAACCATTTGGAGGGGTGAATGTATTGACATGAGCGCAACCCCAGGAGCAACCAAAGCCTTATGCCTTTCAAATGTTTGACCAAATTTCTACAGATGAGCCATATCCGTCCTCTAATGCGCCTCCTTTAATAGGGAAAAACGCTGCCCTCCCTGTGGATGCTATTGGAAAATAGTACCCTAAAGTTGAGGAGTGTATTATGAGCTTCCTGGGGAAAAGAGATCCTTTAAATGTTCACGTTTTAAACAATCAGAAATTATCCTATTCTGAGTGTACATACTGTGACATTGTTGTAGCAAAAGCCCAAGTTCACACTATAATAGAAAGAGGCGCTCCAGTCAATATATTTTAACCAAGTTGGTGATGAAGCTGACATTAAGACCTGATGTGGAACATCATATGATGTATGGAACAGCTGGAGCAGAAAACATGGTCTCTGAGGGAGCGGACAGCGCACTATCCTTGCAGTTTGGGTCAATTGTCATTGTAGTCCTGGCAATAGTGCTGCCAAACAATAACTATGACCTGATAATTGGAACCACTTTTATGTGACACTTAGGGGCTTTTGTTGATATGATGGCGGAGACCTTCAAAATTCTGGGGCAGTGAAACCCAATTTACTTCACCTACTGCGGAGTGCTGAAGGATCTGGTGCACATGGGTCATATCAAACTGGCATACAGTGATGGGGTGATTCTGGTTTGCTACCATCAACTAAAGGGCAAGACTCAGGCCTTCACCAACAGACATACAAATACCAAGGGCTGTCTCTCAAAGCAGCTGGGCCAATGTCCATCCCTTTTAGTCACAAAGTAATAGTGAACACCAAATTGATAGTAGAAGTTCCAGACGGACTCTATGGGGAAGTTATTAGTCCTTATCAGCAATCAAAGCTTGAGCTCCATGTGGCTCCAGGCATTATACTACCAGGAAATGGGGAGATCTAGGTTTTACTAGCAAACCTAAAAAAGAACCACTGCAGATCCATTGACATAAAATAGTGTCATATTAACACTTGACCCCTGTGGAAATAGTTCTTCAGGTTTATGAGTTTGGGTCATTTGATAAATCTGGTCTATCCATCAAACTGCAGCCCAGCGTAATAGCAGTAGTACCATGTGAAGATTTAATGAGGTTATTATAAGATCAAAATTGATCAGGTGATAACTTTATTTCAAAAATATAATGAGATTTTTGCTGTCAACAACCATTACTTAGTGTGTAATCAGGGGGTTATCCATCAATTAGACACTGAGGATCATCCCCCATCAGTCTCAGCCAATACGCCAATCTAGGGCAGCTGAGGAAGTAGTAATTGAGGAAATTGAAAAGCTTCTGGAGAAAGGGATTCTTGAACCATCAAAGAGTCTGTGGGCTTCACTCATTCTAATTGTCAAAAAGAAGGATGGTACCAACTGGGTAGTGATAGACTCTCAGAAGCCCAACAGTATCACCAAGAAGTACTTGTACCCCTTGCCGCGGATTGGCGATGCCATGGATCAGTTGGGAGGAGCTCAAATAATTCAGCAATGGATTTGATATCAGGTTACTGACAAATTGAGTTGCCCACAGTGGAACAGGAGAAATGCACCATTATCACGTCCAAGGGGCTTTTTCAACTGACATGTATGCCTCAAGGGCTGTGTAATGCCCAAGCTACGTTTCAATGGGTGATGGACACCATCCTTGGAGACTTGAAGCTGTCATGTGTTCTCATGTACCTTGACAATATCAATGTCTTCAACTGGACGTTTTCTGAGCACCTTAACCATCTAAAGGAGGTATTCCATATGCTTGCCAAGCCCAAAATTAAGATTAAGCCCCACAAATGCAACTTCTTCAAGGACCAACTGGAGTACCTTTTATTTGTGGTAGATGCAAATGGCTAAAGCCCTAACTGGCCAAGATGGAGGCTATTAAAAAATGACTTAGCCAAACACTAAGCGCAACATACAGGTATTTTTGGGGTCAGTGGTTTACTACTGGCGTTTCATCCCTAACTTCATCTGTATTGGGGGGCTGATATTTGAGTTTCTTAAAAAGGATGCCATGTTTGAATAGATAAAACGCCATCAAAGCTCCTTTAATACACTATAATGGCGTTAATCAGTGCACTGGTGCTACACTATCCAATTTTTGATAAGGAATTATTGTACAGATGGTTGCGTCCCTTTCCACTGTTGGGGCGGTTCTATCCCAACAAGATGATGAAAGGGATGAGCACCCAATTGTTTACTGCAGTCATAGCTTGAATTTTTATGAACGCAATTACACCATTGCCAAGCTAAAGTGCTTACTGGTGATCTACGCATATAGGCAATTCAGGGTATATTTACATGGGGTAAAGTATAAAGTCATAACAGATTATGCGTCATTATATTGGTTGTAGAATCTCAGGGAGCCTAAGGAGCATCTAGCCCAATGGTCTCTTGAGCTGCTGGCTTAAAACCTCAGAATTCTCCACTGATACAGAGCAAAACACAAGAATGCAGATTGTTGGTTTGTCAACCATTGCTGTTATGGCAGATCTCAGTGATATAATGTATGAAAAAATGCTCAGCAGGATTTATGATGACAAACCGCCCCAATTCATCAAGGTATTAGATGAAATAAGGGCCAATATGTTCCAGAATAATGGTGAGTTGTACAAACGGATTAAAGATTCTATGGTGAACTATCTGCAACCCTCGGCATGGCCTAACATTATCATGAGTGCACATAAGGCAGTAGGACATGGTGGATTATGCAAGATGTTGGAATTGTTGCACCCTCAACATTATTGGGAAATCATGAACATTGATGCGCTTGAAATAATTTCCTGCTGCCACCAGTGCCAAGTGGAAAAGCCATTCCACCAGAAGACCTTGTACCAGTTGGTGAAACTGCATTTTGATTGGCATACAGTTTCCATTGATGTTGTTGGCCCTGCAGATGGGAGCTAACCAGTCCAAATACATTCTGGTGGTGATTGACCACATGACCAGGTGGGTTGAAGCACAGATGATATGGGATCTGGGGGCAGTCACAGTGGCCAAGTTCATAATGGAATGTATTATCCAGCGACATGGATGCCCTCAGTTCATCATTACCAATAATAGAACTAACCTCACTTCCCAAATACTTCCAAAGCTAAACGAGCTAATGGCCATCCATGTGGTTTTGATGACCCCATATCACCCCAAGTCTAATGTGATGGTTGATTGAGTCAATGGGACTTTAGTGAACATACTCATAAAATTGGTAGCGGATCAACCTTCAGATTAGAGTTTCCTCCTTTCCACCGCCATCTTTGCTTACAACATTAGCTACCATTCTGCCATGGGGAAGAGTCCCTTTCAGTTACTATATGGATGACACCTATCTCTTTCTAGAACTGCACTATGCCTTCATAGAAGATACTGGCGGAATGGATCCCCAACGTTACTTGACTAACCTAGCAAACACGTTAATCAAGTTGCAAACTGAAGCGTAGTCCTTCAGCTTGGCCAAAAAGATAAAGAATTAGGCCACCAACTGGGAATGCCATAGCAGGCTAGCTCAGTTCAAAGATGGAGAGCTGGTTTATTCCATGACTAGAATGGGTTTGGTCAGAAGCACAAATTGGACAGAATCTGAATTGGTCCATTTGAAATTATCAAGAAAACAGGTGTCAACGCCTATAATGTCAAGGACCTCACAAGTGGCCAGATCATTAACTAAGTGCACTTGAAGAGCCTTCAGCGTATAAATAATAGGAGACTTAACATCCAGTCAAGGGGGATAATGTCAAAATTCTGATATGACTGGACAATAAGCCCTAAGTAGCTACATTGGATTGTCTAAAATCTGCCAACCATGATTTACCAATGTATGAATATTCAAGCATCTTGGGATAAGGCAATATCAAGTCAGAAAGTATAGTTATTGGATTGCTTTCAATTAAGGTGATAGGGCGATACTGAGCTTCAAACGAATTTTTGTTATTGCCTCCATATAAGGCGATAAGGTGATGTTGACATATGACAAATATTTAGTAGATCGCCTTAAACTAAGGCAATAGTAAATTTAAGAATAATAGACTCTGATGGAGCCAATTAGAATAAGGCAGAACCAAATAGTTTAAGCAAATGGGTCAGTATTAACTAAAGTCACTGATAAATAAGCATGAGGAGAAGATTGAAACAAGAGGATTGTTAGTAGGTAAGAGAGAAATTGGAGAAGCAAGTATCTGCTGCTAAATACTAAGTTAAATAAGGAAGTGTCGCTGAAGCAGTTCCTTCATATTTTATTATATTTAATAAGTGTGTTCCAAGGACCAGCAATCTCCATATTGACCATCTGATTGCTCAATGGGCTTGACCCTGCACATACTCTTCCACCATATAGCAAGTATATTGCCAATTTTATAACAGTGTTAAAAGTCTTTCTAATATCTGACATTAGGAAGCCAACTGGTATTAAGGTAGATGTAAGGAGAGTTTCTATAAAACTCCAGTTCTCAGCGTGGTGGTGCATGGTTCACAGGACCAACGCCAGGAAACTAGTCATCAGTACTATGATGAACATAACCCTGCAGAAGGTGCTGGACCTAAGGTAACATAAGGCGAGGGTGCTCAACGCTGTATAGATTAATAGCGAATCAAATAAACAACAAGACTTGGGTGGACCTTAATGTGGAGCCCATAACCAAGAGGTGCTCTGGGCTTGAGTTCAAGAATGCCTCAGTCTGGAGGGGACCTGGGCGGCCCAGCGGTGCACTAGATGTGATAGTTACATTTGTGCAAATAAGATGGCTAAAGTTGCAAGAGACCTCCTCAAAAAGGCCTGCACACAGGTTTGACCAAGTTAACATAAAAAACTTAAACTAAAGAAGGGTTTTTATTAAGGAAGAAGTTGACCAACGAGAAAGGTTGGTCTTGAGTAAACATATTTGAGCAAATTTAGGGAATCATCAATTGATGGAAATGGTGTTAAGACCAGGTGCACTAATAAGTGCACACTTCTATTGGGCAGTGTACTTTAACTGGTAATCAACTGAACTTGGGTTATTGATTGAAGGCAAGGCTGATACAATCTGGTTATATCAAAAGTTATATGGTTTTGAGACCCAGTTCACCGAGAAACTGAAGAAAACCATTGTTATTAAGTGTAAGCTGGTTTGTTTTAGAGCCTGCTGTAACATAGGGCCAAACTTCTTGCACATCCCCAGGACCAACCTGGGCATATATCGCCTTAAACCAGCGTTGGTCCAGGGTATTTTTGAGGTCAGGGAGGCCTGCCAACTTCATCTTTTTAGACTCTTTATGTGTAGCTTTGTCATTGCTGTTGGTTTCAAAGTTATGTCATCCTCAAGCCATGATAGTAGATTAGGTGGCATAAGGTTGTAAATGGGGTGAATATATGTTTTAGACGTTGAATACAACCTTGGAATTAAATTTAAGATGATATTAAATTGGTTTGGGGATTTTCTCCTATCTCATTGGCCAGTGGAGCACTAATTGGGAGATTTATCCTGCTCTGTTTAGTAGAGATCTTAGCGTTGATGTGGAAAATTTTCTTAGTTTCCAAAAATATAGAAAATGTTAAATATTTTGCGCATAGGCTTGATAAAACACTGATTTACTGATTTATAATAGTCTTAAGCCTTAGGTTAATATGACATTAATTGGTATTTATTTGATTTATTTGAGGTATGCCAACCAGGGGTGATCATTACCAATACATTAAAGAGTTAAAACTTAAATAAATAAAAATAAAATAAATTTAAAATGAGACAGACATATCCACTCAAACTGACACAAAATCAAAATAACACACCAAACAAGTCAGAAGCGGAAACCACTATCAAACCATGGCGTAGAGTGAAGGGGTATTGGGAGGCTCTTCATCCACATCTTGTGGGGACATATAAAGGCACAAAGCTGAGAGCACTGGTGTGGGTGCATCATGGAAATGGGGGTCATGATAACAGAGAGGTGCTTGCAACTCAATGTGTGTGATGAGGAGGGTGTGAATGTAGGTTGTAAGGGCTTTCTCAGCCTCAAGGCATATTTTAGGTAGGGTGGTAAAGGTTGTGAAGTTGTTGCGGGTAATGCAGGTCTTTGGGCCAAACTTTGCAACTGCGCGACTTTTTGAACTGGTGTATGCGCCACCTGATAGTAGCAAAGATGTACTTTTTTATGTTTTGGGAGCATGGTAATAGGGAGTATATGAGGTGGCAGACCCACAGCCAATACTGCAACGGATTTTGCAATGGCTTTATGGGTTGGGCGATATTCTGGGGAGGAATAAGCCTCTTCAGCTAGTTGGTGGTCACTTTTAAATTGGGTGACATCAGGGCGAGGCACATAATAGCTCTGAAAATTGGGCCACATATTCAGTATTGAGGTAGATTTTAAATGGAGGATGCCCAGACCATTCAACTTTAGGGATAAACTCACCAGATTTGTCAACCTCAACCAAGTAATTTCATGGATTTTGGTTGAATTATTTGGGTTATTTTCATATGGTTGATCTGTGGAGGGTGGCTGGGAGCATGATTTAGAATTTACTGTAGTCCATTCTGACTCATGTTTTGGTAGGTTCAGGAGAAGAGGTTTGTTGAGGTAATTTTTGGTAAGTTGATTCAGTGGTCGCTGTGACTACCACTTTGGGGGGAAGAATAGTGCTCATTCAAAAAGGTAATTGGATCAGCTATGGATCCTCATGCAAAGAGTTGGGTGTGGGTGCCACGGCTTAGGTGATGGAGGGGCAGTGCCATTTTGAATGGTCCAGTTCAAAACAGGTAGGGCAGATGGTGCGCCTCCATCCACTCAGGCCCAGAAAGGATGGTCAGGGGAAGAGGGGATAATGGTGCAAGGGGGTATTGAGAGGGCTACTTCTTTTGATACTGGACAAATAGTCATGAAGGCGCAGGGGCCTGCAAGGTGAATGGCTCCATTGGGAACAACAAATTGCTTTCTAGGATTGGAACCATGCTCTGATAATCCAGCAATAATCTCATTATGTAAAATTTCAGGTGGTATGTTTTTAGGGAGGCCCACGAGCTGAACCACAAGAGTGGTATCAGTGGGCAACTGGCACAAGTAGTTGAGAGGGGGTGTCCTGGAACACCAGGGGGATGATAGCTGCTACCGCAGCATCAGCTTCACTTGAGAAGCCAAGATAAAAATACCCCTTGAAGGGGAGGAAGTCAATGAAGCCTGCAGGCTGCATAACAGTCTGGGCTAATTAATAACAGCTTTGTCTGAGTAGGGGAACAACTTACCATATTCAAACCAAAGGCCAAATTGCATGTTGCTCTGGGGAGCATGAGAAGCAATGTGACACCACCTGGGTTTGGGAAAGATGTAAGGCTATGTCCCTCCTAAGGACATATCGTCCTGAAGAATTTGGAGGGCTAGCTGAGCCAGCCTGAGACATTTCAGCAATGGCCAAAAACATTAGGAGGTGGCACACCACTGCTCCACATGAAAACAGCAGGCGTCAATAGCTATGTCATAGGTAACATGAATAGGGTGATGACAAGTTAATTTTTTTTACTAAATTTCAAACTACCCTATGAACAAAAATGGGCAAATCAAGAGAGAGAATTAAATTGGTAAGTATATAATGATAATTTTGGGCCTTAGGCTCAAGAAAATATTAATAGATAATCAAATGAAAATATTTTTTGGGCCTTAGGCTTAAGAAAGCATTAAACAATAATTGAAAATAAATATAAGCTGAAGTTAAAACAACAAGCAAGTTGGGAACCATAAGTTGAGGATTTACCTAGCCTAGGGTGAAGCCTGACAAACTCCTTACATGCATCTACATGGATGTCACCAATGTAAGCAAATCTGGGGTACAATACTGTCTTTACTCTTGGGCTGCAAATTTGCATAGTTGCCCCCACAGCAAATAAATTTGCAACGTACATGTGGAAGATACACCAACAAGTCCAGAAACATCTGAGTAAAGCCGCACAGGACATTAAGTGGTTTTCTGACCAGAAATGCAGAGAAGCCCTAAAGTAACATATGGGCGACCTTGTAATGGTGGACACAATAAACCTTAAACTCATAGTTCTGTGTTGAAAGTTGGCATGCAAGAGGGCAGGGTATTCCCAATAATTAAGTTTCTGGACAATGGATTTTTCCATGTGAGCTATCACCACCCTGGAATGTTAAAATAGCTGACATGCCTCAACTCTGTTTCCATTTAAGAGCGAAAAGCCAGAAGTAGTCAAACTGATATCAGTAAAGGGAGCACTTCTTCAAGGTTGAAGAAGTTCTGGATGCTCAGAGGGTCAAGCGAGAAATTAATACCTGGTGGTTTGGAAAGAGTATCCAGCGTATGAGTACAGTTAGATCCCTGCCCAAGCCTATACTAGCTGCCATGGATTAATCAAGGAATTCCAGGCCCAAAAACCCAAAATACCCACGCCCTCCCTTGCAAAGCCCATGACCATCACAGCTATCAAGCTCACCTTGCTGCATAATAACTACACCTTGGTAAAAGCTCCAGAAGGAGGAGTAGACCCTATCCTTCTAGGAAATAGTGATGTAAGGGTTCCCTCCATGAACATTAAATTGAATAGGAAAATACATAACTTTTGATCAAGAAAATGGAGGGTGCCTCATGCAATACCGCTAGAAATGATAGCTGATTTAGGACATATCCTGGATGAACGCTGGGTATCTGCCGCTCCACCAAATTTGAGTTTTTCCCCACCACAAACTGTCAAGAATCCTAAGCCCAATATTTTCATTGGTTCACTAAAATTATGCATCAAAATGAAAACTGTATGCCAAAAAATCTGCACAAAAATTAGTGTACCAAAATTGAATCCTCAATAGGAACTTAATCATCATGCTAGATATTGGGAAAGGTCCCTAAGCACCCAAACCAGTTGTCACATGAGCTATGCCATTTTTCAAGGATGAAGCCAGAATGTCAGAGCCTGCAAAAACTTGAAAAGATTGCCAGATTAAACCGATGGAAAGCCCACCCTCTGTTCTTAGGGAATAAAAGATGAGACAATGGCTTTGTTCCAAGCCCCCAGCATTTGGGAGAACATGCAATTATCCAATATGTCACCAATCTTTTTAAAAACTTACTCCCATTTACCCAACTAGTATAAAAGCCCGGCACTCAGCTGATAGTTGAGTGCTGGGCTATATTGTAATACTTTTAATAGAGATTTAATATCGCCACAAAAAACCCTTTTGAATTTTATTAACTTAAAAAATTCTGTCAACTCTTAAGTAGCCACCTCAACCCAAGGGACCACTATGATATTTTCTGTGATGGCAATGGTTGATTCCATAGTGTTTACTGTTCAAGCATCACTTGACAGAGAAAATAAAGTAAATTTCCCTCAGGAAGCGCCTCAACAGCTGTTCATCTGAGAAAATGTATATAAAATCTCCGCTCCAAATCAAACAAAAACTCTGATCTGATCCGCAGTTATAATGGAAAACTCAAAATAAGCAATACACCAAATTAAAATTTTAATTTAATTTTATTTGGGGAAGGCTACCAGGGGATGGACTTTTTCAATAGGACACAAAGAAAACGAAACTTCAGCTAGAGGAGGGCACCCCAGAGAAGTTAATGCTATATCCTGTTGCCAGCGGGAACGCCAAGATAGGGAGGGGGTCACGTGTGCAGAGGCTTTCACCACTATTGAGCACATATGTAGGAAGGGGTCTGAGATGATGAACCACACTGGGAACCAGGATGAGACCAACTGGCAACGGCGTGGTGGGAGGTATCCAAACATAAACACTTGAAAGTGGTCCACTAAGTGTGACCTGAATAGGCGTACAGCTTCTTGGAGGGTGGGGGTGGAGCCTGATATGGCATCCAAGACAATCGTGTGGATAGTCCACATAGCAATTACAACCACCAAGGAACAGAGGGAGGGCGGAAGAGGGGATGCCATGGATAAAGAAGGCATGTCCTTAGACAGACTGAAGGGCTGTGCCTGATAAAGGTGAAGCAGACGTTGCACCTCACACCATATTGCTTTAGATGGAGGGCGCTTTTCCAGGCGGCGAAACAGCGTTCCATACTGGCAACACACAACACAGGATGAGTGCAAAGTGTTAGAGCGTTCAGCAGTATGGTATACCCATCTCAAGCAGCGCCACACATGGGAACAAATATGTGGCTGTAGAAGAGGGTGGTGGGCGTACTTCCAAATAGCTTTCTGGGTATCAAGGGGTAGAGGATGTCCATCATGTCCAGGTAGTCCACCCTGGACAAGGTATGGGGTCGCATGGGTATCATTCCATTCAGAATGGGAAGTCCCTGTACATCCTGGGTAAACCAAGGAGAGGGACGCCCTCTCTGGGCAGTGTGCCCACAGATGCAAATTCTCCACTCAGCGCTCCACATATGAGGATGATCCTTTTGAAGTGGGACGACGTCCCATGTGGGCCTGCTGCTGAAGGGTGTGAGGCAAGGTACTTTAACAGAGAGTGTGGGTGGGATGGATTGGTGAGGCCCAGGGAACGGAGAAGTTGGAGCAGGCCACGCGGGACCAGTGCTGGGCTGAGATTGTAGGGTTAGTAATGGCAATGATCCAGGTGCTAAGGATTTTGGCTGCATGGGCCTCAAAGTTGAGCAGGCCATACCACCACTATGGCGAAGGCCAAACATGACATCCAGGTGCACCGGCGGTGGGCAGACCAACCAAAGCCACCCTTGCAGAAGGGCGTATAGTGACTTGAAGAAACTTGGGGAGAAAGCGATGGCGTGGGTCCCAAACCAAACTTTGGCGAGGAGCATAGAGTTGGATAGTAATACCTTGCCTGTAAGGGAAGTCTGACGGGCTCTGAGGGAAGCTATGCATTTTGTCACATTGTCTAGTATATGGTTTTCCATCACCAATGAGGCGTACCCACCTGCCTCCAGCCACACCCCCAAATGGCGGACAGGGCCAACGGTGGGACTTGGCACAAAGGGGAGCACAAGCGGGGCGGTGTGAGGTGGACAGGGCAAGCTAACTCGTGCACTAGCTGATGAGGCAGGTAGGAAACAGGGCGCTGGGGCCCAGTGGGCTTGATACTGACCAAGTAGAACAATTTCGGTTTTGGAGGCGTTGAGTGCTGCATTCCTTATTCTGGAGTAAACCTGGATAGTAGCTTCAAGCGCTCGTGCATCATGATTGTTAGACACTACAACCAAACAATCATCAGCAAATGCCAACATCTTGATAGGGGATTGGCCTTGCACGTGGACCCCAGTAAGGCGAGCATTCACATTCCAAAGAAGTGGGTCAAGGCTGAAATTATACAAGAGTGGGCTAAGTGGGTCCCCTTTGCGCAGATCACTTTGGGGGCGGACTACATCCGTAAGGAAGCCAGGGCCACGCACAGCCATTGTGGCGGACTCTTTTAGCAACATCACCCAATTTATGAAGCGAGGGGGAGGCGGAACTTGTGGAGGCAGGCTCTGAGGTATTATCAGTTGACTCTATCATAGGCCTTCTGCTGGCCTAAAAATTCAAGTGCTCCATCAGCCGTGGATTGACAGACGTTGGCTACAGTGTGTGTATTGTCCCAAATCGACCTTTTGGGTATGAAACCAAACTGTTGAGGGGAAATGAGGGAAGAGGCAGAACCCCTTAGACGGTTAGCCATAACATTAGTAAAAAATTTAGTGTTTGTGTTTAGTGAGAGAAATGGGGCGACAGTTGGCCTAGTTCAGTTTATCCCCTTTTTTGTATAATGTAATAGTGAAGGCCTCATGCCCACCAGGCAGGAGGCGCGTTTCCAGGAGGCATTGGTTAAGAGAGGCCAGCAGCAAGGAGGCTAAATCTTTGAAATACTTCTTATAGAACTCATAAGGGATGTTGTCTGGACCTGAGAATTTCCTGTATGGTGCACCGCAAATGGCAGACTAGAGTTCATCCTGAGAAATCAAATTCATCAACTCTGGAAAATGGGATATGGTGCAGATATGTGCGCTATCAAGAAAATTTGCCATTTTAGCCAGCTGAATTGGATCAGATCAATAAAGTTTAGAGTAATATTTTTGTATTTCAACCGCCACTTTGGCCAGCATATCTGCTACGGAGTGGTCTGGTCTTCGCACCTGTGTGCAGGCCAAGCTCTGGCGCAGTGCAAAGAATTTAAAAAAGTAAGTGGAGCATGTGTCACCCGCTGTAATGTGTTTAGCCTTAAACTGAAAACAAACCCAATGCTTGTGTTGTCTCACCAGTGTGTTAAGGTGGGCGGCCACTGCAACCCACTTGCAACCCCAAGCTGGGCTGTAGCCCATAGCGGGGACGTTGGACTCCAGGTGGTCCAACTCTGCTGGTGTGCGCGAAATGATTGCTGAGGTGGCCCATGAGCAGCGGGAGGAAAGGTGGTGAGCCTGGCGGATTGTGCTTGCCTTGAAGGTAGACCAGGTGGAAATTGGATCTTCACATAACGGTGCAACAAACTCTGGAGCTGAGGTCACAGATTTTACCCATGAGAAAAATGATGGCGACACAATTTCAGCTGGGCAAAGTTTGCACTATCTTGGAGCCTGAGCTGCTGGGTTGGATAAATGAAAGGAAATCAATACTATCCCATAGTCGGAGAAATCGATTTTTGTTGTGGTGAATTGGGAAATTTGGGTTTGAAATTTCAACGGCGTGAGGATAAGGTCAATGCGGCTCATGGATCTTAACTGGCCGTTGTGTACATGGGGGCGCGACATCTTAGAGAGTAGTGGAGCATGGCGCGGCAAAGTATTGATCAACCCTAGAGTGGCTTTGAGAATGCATAGTTCAACGTGCCCTTGTGGGGGTGTAGGCGATGAGGGCTAGCAGTCTGTGGATGGGCTCATCCAGCAGTTCATGTCTCCAATGATGAATGGGTTGGGGGGCAGTGGAAGGGAATTAACTGTCAAGAAAAATTCTCAACGTTCATGTGCACAGGTTGGGGCATAAATGTTAACAATAGCATGCACTTCGTCATCCCACAAAAAGGTGACAACAAGGATGCGGCCATTCAGGTATAAATCTGATGAAATAAATTTAAAATTAATATTCACTTGAACTAGCACCCCACAGTGCTCAGACCAAAAGGAGAGGGAAGGGAGGAGCATGGTTTTCCATGATTCCTCAGTACCGCGTGGGCAGTGGGTTTCCTGAATGACCAGGATGTCCACGGGTAAATTATTTTGTAAAAAACTCAGTTTCCTAGCCTGGGACGGCAAGGCCTTGAGTCCAGCGATGTTCAACTCCCTAAAGTAAAGGCTCCCCCATCACACCTTAGGTGCGAGGAGAAGGGCACCTGAGCCCTTCAGCCTTCTCTTTTCTTCACAGCGCTTGTTGGCGCTTTGGGTATTTGATGCTATGGAGTAATTGTCAGAGTGGTTAGCTTTAGCAGTGGGGTTCACGTTGGCTTTTGCCTTTGCTTTTTTCCCTACTGTGGGACAAGTTTTTTGCAGTGTGTGCATTTGCAGTGCACCATCGCTTGGAGGTGGAATATTGGCAGGATTGTTGATGATTGACTCAGTCCCAATCAATGCTTAGGCACATTGATCGGGTGAAACTGATTCTCCCATCAGGAGTTCAGCTTGGGTGGCCCAATTGGCTTGGGCGTCCCAATCTGATTGGGAAAGGGATTCACAAGCTGCTTCCACCGTGAAAGTCTCAATGTCCTCCTGGAGCTGGGCTGGTGGGATTGCGGATGCAGTCTTGGCCACCTCCTTGGCTGCCGCCTTGCAAGCCTGCTTAGCTTTCTTCCACTCCTGTGGGGGCACTGGTTTTACTATAATGTAGCAGCCTTGCGCTCCCCATGGGAAGGCTGTTTTGGTGTCTAATGTCAGTTCATAGTGGGTCTCTTCATCGGCCATTGAATCTGAGACAAGTTCTTGATGAGTAACACCCTCCTTGATGGGGCAGGTGTGGGACTTGTGGCCAAAAGCATGACAGAATGCGCAGATGGGAGGCGTGCTATCCACGGTGACCCTGAATGATGGGTGTCTTGCCCATTGATTTTGACAAAAGTGGTATGAGGGATTTGGGTCAAATCCTCTGCTATCCCTGCAGCTGGGGTTAGGACTGCAATTGCTTTGCCTGTGCACAGGTTTGGCATTAGCATAAAGTGCTGCATTTCAAAGGATTGTATTTCACTATATATAGAAAGCCCAGCCTTCAGGTGGTGCTCAAGCACAGCGTTCTTGACTGTTGTTGTCAGGAAGTCAAAAGTCACAAAAATTTGGTTTGATTTAGTCCAGCGGGTGCACTTTGGTTCAACTACCCGTTGACTGTCCAGGAGGTCTACTACTACATGCACCTTTGTGGCTTCATCCGCCTCTTCCTTATTTGTGAAGCCAAGATCCAGCCAACCGCGCGTCATGGAGTGGGGTGTGATGTACACCTAATTCAGAAAATGTGTGTGTACATCTCCACAAAACATCTCCCAAAGCGTCATATTCTAAATATCCAGGAAAACATGCACCCCGTGTTCCACCGATGATAGTGGTTGGGAGTGCGGCATATTGATGAACTGGTTGTAACGCACTTGCCAAGCTAAAATTTCCAGGGAAATGGTAACCGTTGGTTTTTTATTATTAAGTTTATCTATTCCACTGGGCTCACTGGGGCATATACAAAATTTGGTTGACGTGGGGCCAACACCTGTTCCCTTAACTTTACTTGCCCAACTGCTCCCTGACATTGGGCGCCAACTAACCTCCTCGATGAGATTGTCAAACTTTACCTAAACTTGAATTTAGTTTGGTGCAAAAGTGTTTGCAATGATAGAGAAAAGTACCAAATTAAAATTTTGAAACCTCAAACAGAATTAGAATTTATGCATAGCTGCTGTCCCTTGCTACCAAATGTGAGTTCAGACCATTTATGACTTCAATTTTATGCCATAACCCAAATGTCTGATCAGATACCTACTTCCCACTCAATGAGCCTTCCATTAGTGAGAGAGGCGTGGTCAAGGGTACTTCAGGACCTCAGTTTAATAATTGGTATTAGGGCTGATGTTTATTGACCAATACTTTCCTCACCTATCACTCTGCAGACCTTATCAAAGAATAATTAAAATGGCAATGACGTGCATACTGTGGATGCTATTGTAGGTATTGTAATATCTGTGGTGGATGTTGAGTCTTTCCTTGACATGTTGGATGTCTGATATCACTGCTGAGGAGACAGTCAAGTTTTTGTCAGAAAATTCTTCACCAAATCAAGGTGCCTTAGAGATTATCAGCGATGAGGCCACAATTTACTGCACTGTTCTGGGAAGCCCTCCTCTCCCACTTGAAAATTTAACCCTGCCTCTCAACAGATTTTACACTCAATTAGATGGCCAAACCAAAAGGGTAAATCAGATGCTTGAACAATGTCTTTAATGCTATGTAACTGCAACCATGTACTTCTGGGAATAAGGCCAACCTTTAGACTAATTTGCCTACAATTCTTTGCACGCTTCATAGGCTGATTACCCTTCCAAGTGACCTTAAATATGACCCCTCCTTCACAGCAGGTCCTTGCATCAATTCCCCAGTCCCCACAGCTGCTTACCTTGCTACACACATCCATGAAACACAGATGCTCGTCCAAGAGCACCTTGCTACAGTAATACAGGACTATATGCGTCTTGCCTATAAGAAGCAAGCCAATCACATGAATTCTTAGTTGGCTCCCTAGTAATGCTATATGCGCGCAATCTATGACTGAAAGTGCCCTTTAGGAAATTAGCATGCAAGCGCGTTAGCCCTTATCAGTCCAGGAGATACTATCATTAGGTGCCTGTCACCTTCAACTGCCAGAGCACAGGAAGGTCCATGTGGTCTACTCCTCCTCCATCTTTTCACCCTTTTAGAGATCTATGCCACCCACCCCTGAGCCGATTCAAAATGAATGATGATATAGAAGCATAGATGGAACCAGTTCTGGCATCCAGGAAGACCTGGAGCAGAAAATA
This sequence comes from Massospora cicadina, assembly GCA_022478985.1. NCBI lineage: Eukaryota > Fungi > Entomophthoromycota > Entomophthoromycetes > Entomophthorales > Entomophthoraceae > Massospora > Massospora cicadina. The sequence continues at coordinate 23,569 of JAKSZP010000613.1, forward strand.
GTACCTCATCTCTTGGAAGGGATACCCTGGATATTAGAATTTTTGGTAAGCGCCAAAGATTGTACCAACTTCAAGAATATCTTGCAAGGGTTCCAACTCTTACACCCAATGGCACCTCGCCCCTCTCATAAAACCCAAACCATGTTTGCGTCTAAAAGCTTCTACCTGCCCACAAGAACTACAACTTGGATCCTAACTCTCAACGGGGTGGACCCAATTCCATTAGGAAAGGATAATGTAAGTCTCAAGGAAGCACACCTAGGTTGGATCATAAGGTTTTACTTTTTATGTAAAAAGAATTGGCAATCATCGGCTCTCCTTCTCCATATGGAGGGGGACCTCGCCCACACGGTGGAAAAACGCTGGTTATGTACTCTCCCAGCAAAAAGGCAAGGTTTGGCATGCCCTGCACCAACCCTTCTCTTGAGTCTAACTTACCTTGAGAATATATTCCTGTATGTTAAGATATCTCTTGACTTTGAGAGCAGGGGCACTGGGCCCAGGCCACCAAACCCTATCGCCCACTAATACCTAAAACACCACAACAGAGGAATCTCCTACTACCAACCCTAATCCTGCCCCCTGAGAGAGCCCACACCCTCAGAGCAGTTCCAAGGAGGTTTTGACTGCCAGACTGATTAGAAAAGAAATTAACCACCTTGGAAACCATACCTAGACTCATTATCAATTCCAGCTGCTTCTTAACCTCAACTTGCAGCTAATCAAATTAAATAGATGAAGTTTGAGGTTTACTTCTAGTACTAAAAAAAGTTTGAGGTTTACCTCAAAATCTGTTATCAGCCCAATCCTGTTTTACAGCCTCAGTTCCATAACTGGCTCAATCCCATTCTCTTCCACATTTCTGTGAGGTACTGGGGGCCCAAGTTCACATTGATGTGCACTGTACAGTTCCCATGGAACTATCTGAGGAACTAAGCAACTAGAAGTATGACGACCCCAAATCCTATTATCTGATGAGAAACCCACCATACTAGCAAGGCCACGTTGGCCGCAATGCACTCCATAGTGGTGAGAGATGCTTCTACAAAAATGGTAAATTTAACAAAAAACAGAATGGGAAATGTTTTATTTGAAAACTTGAAGATAAATGAGAATAAAATAGGTCATTATCTTCACTTATGAGCAATGGCTTTAATAAGGGATGATTTTTTTGAGGGTTATAGCGCTGTTCTTAAGCGCTGCATCCTCTTCTTGGGTGAGAGTTCTTTGCTTTTCACACTTGAGAGAAGAGGTCAGAATTTCAAGATGGTCACAATAATTGGGGTTGTTAGTGGTGAAGGGGCACGCAATGATTGGCTGCTCAGTAATTAGGTCAAGAATCTTTTCATTTTTTTTAGAGCAAGACATGCTCCACCCATGGAGGCACAGTATTTATTTGTTAACAGGAAAATAAAAAAGGGGACACCAGAAAAAATAAAAAATGGAGACCTGGAATTGGCAGTTTTGAGATTGTTAACCAGATTATGGCTTTTTTTTATCAGCTATTATGATTTATTAATCAGGCATCAATGCCAATTAATTTATCTGATTTAAGGGTTTTGACTTTACTTATTAAATGAATTTAATGGATTACCTTATGTTGGGCACCCTTTCTTACTAAAATTCAGCTGGTACAACTTTTGAGTTCAGTGGATCCCAGTGGTTAATTATGACATGCAATCAATTAACCTGATTTACTCAATTGAACCTGCTTCTACTTTTGGTTGTTTCAGTCTTAATTTAGCTCATCAAAATGAGTTCTTGATATCTAACAATTCTCAAAGCATCTGGATAAATTGCCAATAGATATTTAAGGATAATTTAATGGTGAAGCTTCACGTCATGCTCCCCAACTAATTGGGTTGAGCTATTTCAATACAATATTTTGGATTTTATAGGATTTACTGGCAACTTATGCTAAGGATCAATCTTCACCTAATTTGATTTAATAAGATTTACCAGCGACTAATGCTGAGGATCAATCTAAAACTACTATTTTAATGATGATTTTTAGTGGACAATGCTATGATTTTATATTTTTGATTGCCAGCAGAAGTTGCTGAAAATTTTTATGCTAGTGTTACTTGCAGACAATGCTGAGTATTTCTGGGATAGATTTTGAGTTGCCAGTGAGTTACACCAATGATATTTCATGAGTTTCTAACAAGTTATGTTAAAGATGGTTAGATTGGAGCCTTACCAATGTTTATCGCCTGTGCTACCCCAAAATTCAATATAACCTCAGATCATATGAAAGTAAGTTGGGTGGTCTGATTAGCTATAAAAGCCCCACCTTTTTTATCTAAATAAAAACCTACATTTGCCTATTCTTCTCTTTTTCAAGTGATTCATTACAGGAAATCCTAATAAGCAAGAGATCCCCAAGGATAAGATGCTGGGTCAAGCATCTAGGGAGTGGTCAGCGCTACCACTTTCCCATGGAGCCAATGAAGGCAGCATAGCAAGGGGTCAACAGTCCTCATACTGTTGATCCTGGCACACTATCCAAGTTCTTGAACCATTGAAAAATAGTGAATTTTTTAACAGGCAGTATCAGAAATTAACATTTATTACAAAATTATTTTATACTATGAAACTATAAACGGCTGGAAAATTTGGGGAAACATAGTTTTGGAAATTTTTGGGTTTTTTAAAAGAAAAGTAGTGGTATAGGAGACTTACTTAGAGTACAATCTGCCATTTTGGTGGTGTAGTTGAGGGGATTTCTTTACACAAGAGCTTAATCCTCTCAACATACAACCAGTCAGTCAGTGTGGCGATGGGGACAGTATTATAAGAAAGAGGGAAGTAGGCACTGGAAAGCCTAAGGATCTCTTTTCATTGTCCTAACCCATTTTTTGTTTTGAGCCATTTAATCAGAATTAGATTTTTAAGTTGTTAGGACTTTTTTAGCACCAGGTGGTCCTAACCTAAAGGAAGACTACAAAAATTATTAATTTGTTAGGCCTTAATATTCTCTTAAATTAATTTAAGATTCTAATACAATCAAAACTTTTCTTTCTCGTTGCAAACACTTTTGCAACCCATTCAATTCAAGACTAAATCCAGTTTGATAATCTCATAGAGGGGATTAGTCTGCGCCCATGTCTGGGAGCAGTTGGGCAAGCAAAGCAAGAGGAGCAGGCGGAAGGCCCACGGCCTCTAACGTTCGAAAACGCCCCGGAGAATCTGGCGGAATAGAAAAAAATTAAAAAAACTGGCAGTCACAATTTCCCGGAGATACTCGCGTGGCAAGCACGATGCAACCAGTACATCAATACGCCACATTCCCAGCCACTTTTGTCAGTGGAATTTGGAGTCTGTGTGTATCTGGACATCCAAAAAATGGCCCTATGGGAAAAATTTTGTGAAGATGTACACAAAATTTTCCCAACCGTGGTGTACGTTGCACCTCACTCCATGTCGCGTGGTTGGCTGGACCTAGGTTTTGAAAGCAAAATAGCAGCAGATGAGGCTGCAGCGGTGCGCGTAGTGGTTGACCTCCCTGAAGGGCAACAGGTCAATAAAACTAAATGCACCAGATGGACAAAATTGAACCAAATTTTCCTCACGTTTGACTTTTTGCCTACTACAGTAAAACGTGACATTTTGGAGCAACACCTGAAAGATGGTCTCGCCATATATGGCGAAATACAATCTTTCGAAATGCAATGTTTCACGCTGATGCCACACCTGTGCACCGGCAAAGCCATCGCAGTTCTGACCCCATCTGAGGAGATTGCGAAGGACCTAACCCAGATCCCGCACTCCACCTTTATTGACATTGCAGGGCACACCACCCACCCATTCTGGGTAACCGTGGACAGCGCGCCCCCCATTTGCACCCACTGTGATGCATTCAGCCATAAGGCACACGCGTGCCCCATTAAAGAGGGCGTTACATTCCAAGAGCACCCCTCAGCGGCCATGGCCAGCGGAGAGGCGCACTATGAACCAACCGCAAGCACCAAAGAGGCCTTCCTGTGGGGAGCACAAGGCTGCTACCTATTGGTAAAGCCCATCTCCCCGCAGGAGCGGAAGAAGGCCAAGCAGGCCCATAGGACTGCGGCCAAGGAAGCGGCCAAGGTCACTACCACCATCCCACACTCACAACACCAGGAGGACATGGAGACCTTCGCGGCGGAAGCAACTCAGGAATCCATCACCCAATCAGATTGGGAGGCCCAAGCTGAATGGGCCACTCAATCTGAGGATCTGATGGGAGATTTGATCTCACCCAATCGCTGCACCCAAGCCTTAGTTGAAACCAACTTGGGACTTATCCCAATTAAAAGAATTTTTTTGCCCCACTTGACGGTGCACCGTACTTATCCGCACCACAAAAAATTCGTCCGACGTCGGGAAAACAAAAAGCAAAGGCCAAAGCCAACGCGACTCTTTCCGCAAAAATTAACAAAAACCCCAATAGCGTTGCTGCTAATACCCGCGCTGCTGTGAAAGCCCGTGGGGACCTGGAAGAGGCTGGTGGGTCAGGGGCCCACCCCTTGCACCTAAGGTGTGATGGGGGAAACCTTCACTCTAGGGACACTGAATATCGCCGGACTCAAGGCCTCCCTGTCCCGGGCTAGGAAACTGAGTTTTTTACAAAATAATTTACCCGTGGATATCCTGGCCATCCAGGAAACCCACTGTCCACGAGGTTCCGAGGATGCTTGGAAAACAATGCTCCTACCATCCCTATCCTTTTGGTTGAAGCACTGTGGGGTGCTAATTCAGAAAAACAATTTTTTCAAATTTACATCTTCAGAAACATTCCTAAATGACCAAATGCTCATTGTCACCTTCTCTTGGGCTGATGTTGCACACACAATTGTCAACATTTACACCCCAAACGGTGCACAAGAGCGTCAGGAATTTTTCTCGTCGGTCAAATCCCTCCCGCTACCCCCCAATTCTTTCCTAATTGGCGATATGAACTGTTGGCTAACCTCACCAATGGACCGGTGGCCACCCTCACCCCACGCCCCACAGGGTCACGTAGAACTACGCGTTCTAAAAGCCACCCTTGGGTTAATGGATGCGCTGCCATGACATGCCCCACTGCTCAAAAACATGACGCGTCCCCACATCCACAATGGCCAATTAAGGTCCAGGACCCGCATTGACCTTATTCTAGCGCCGGCGAAATTCCAACCCCACATCTCCCACTTCAAAACAACGAAAATGGAATTCTCCGACCACCGACTGGTCTCGATAACATACCACTTACCCATCACAGTTGCAAAGGCCCCACATTGGTGCAAAATCCGCCCCCAGAGCTTGCGTCACCAGGATTTTCCATGTGGGTGGAAGAGGCAACTTTGGCAAAATCGTTTGTTGCACCGTTTTGCGCGGACCCCATTTCCACATGGGCAACTTTCAAAAAAGACACCATCCGCCACTATCACCATCTCTCATCCAGACGCTCACGAGCCACATCAGCGGTTATATTGCGCGCGCTGGCAGAATTGGACCACTTGGAGTCCAACATTCCAGCCTCAGGATATAGCCCTGCATGGGGCCAGAAGTGGGCGGAGGCAGCAGCACACCTCAACGCACTTGAAAGGCAACACAAAAATCGGGTTTGTGTCCAATACAGGGCCACATGCATCACTAAAGGTGACAAGTGCACCGCATACTTCTTCAAAAAATTTTTGCACCACACCAGAGCGTGGCCTGCACACAGGTGCGAAGATCAGATAATTCTATTGTGGACACACCGGCCAAAGTGGCAATTGAAATGCAAAGATATTACTCCGAGTTATACCAAGCCAAACCAATTCAGCTGGCCGAAATGACGGAATTTCTCAACAGAGCTCATATCTGCACCATTTTCTGATACCCGGAAATAATAAATTTAATTACTCTGAACGAATTATGGACTACCATTCGCAGTGCACCAAACTGAAAATGCCCAGGCCCAGATGGCATTCCATATGAGTTCTACAAAAAATATTATAAATACATATCCCCATTGCTGCTAGCCTCACTCAACCAAAGCCTGTTGGAAACGCGCCTCCTACCAGGAGGACATGAGGCTTTTACAGTCACACTCTTCAAGAAAGGGGATAGGCTAGACTTAGCCAACTGGCGCCCCATTTCTCTAACAAACACAGACACCAAAATTTTAACAAAAATCATGGCTAACCGTTTAGGGACTGTAGCATCTGCCACCATCTCTCCAGAACAATTCAGTTTCATCCCCAGAAGGTCGATTTGGGATAACGTGCACTCTGTGGCTAATGTGTGTCAGTCCACAGCCTCTGGGGCACTTGTATTCTTGGACCAACAAAAGGCCTATGATAGAGTAAACTGGGAATACCTTAGGGCCTGCCTCCAACAATTCCGCCTACCTCCCCGCTTCATTAACTGGGTGATGCTGCTCACGGAATCTGTAACAATGGCTGTGCGCGGCCCAGGTTTCCTAACGGATGTAGTCCATCCTCAAAGGGGCCTGCGACAAGGGGACCCCCTGAGCCCACTCTTATACAACTTCAGCCTTGACCCACTACTGCGAAATGTGAATGCCCAACTCACTGGGGTCCATGTGCCAGGCCAAACCCCAGTCAAGATGATGGCATTTGCAGATGATTGCGTGGTGGGGGTGTCTAATAATAAAGATGCACGCGCACTTGAAGCCCTCATCCAGGAATATTCCCGGGTAAGCAACGCGGCACTGAACGCCTCCAAAACCGAAATCATCCTCCTTGGTCAGTTTCAGAACTGCTGGGCCCCAGCAAGTAGTTCCCAACCCAGCCCAGCTGCTCGCCCAAGTCCACGCCTTACTAACTCAAAACACACCGCTCCACTGGTGCTCCCCTTTGTGCTGCGACCTACCATAGGACTGGTACGCCATCTGGGAGTGTGGTTGGAGGCAGGAGGATACGCGTCAGCAGTAATGGAGGGCCATATACTGGACAACGTGACGAAGCGAATCGCCTCTCTCAGAGCCCACCCTACTACCCTCACTGGCAGGGTTGTTCTTGCCAACTCTATGCTCCTATCCAAAGTCTGGTTTGGAGCCCACGCCATCCCCTTCTCCCCAAGCTTCTTCAAATCCCTGTATGCTTTGCTACAAGGTTGGCTTTGGTCAGGCCGCCCTCCACCAGTACGGCTAGAGGTCATGTTTGGCCCTCATCATCATGGTGGCATGGGCCTACTTGACTTTAAAGCCCATGCCGCCAAGATCCTAGGCACCTGGATTGCGGCCGTCACTGCTCCTACACTCCCATCCCAACACTGGTCCCGCGCGGCCTGCTCCAACTTCTCCCGAGCCTTGGGCCTCAACAACCCATCAAACCCCCACTCCCTGATGAAATACCTTGCATCACACACATCAGCCACAGGTCCTCACGGGACAAAACCCACTGCAAACAAATCCTACTCTCCATGCGAAGCGCAGAGTGGAGAATTCGTATTAGTGGACATACAACCCAAAGAGGCCGCCCTCTCCTCAGTTCACACAAGAGGTACAGGGGCTACCCATCCATGATGGCGTGATCCCCATTCGACCCCAAGTCCTATCCAGGGTGGACTACCTGGACATGATGGACATCCCTTATTCCACTGAGACCCAAAAGACTATCTGGAAATACGCACACCATCCTCTGTTGCAGCCTCAAGTACGTTCTCATGTGTGGCGCTGCCTGAGGCGGGTGTATCATACAGCTGAGCGCTCTAACGCTTTACACTCATCCTGTGTCGTGTGTGGCCAGTATGGAACGCTGTTTCACCGCCTGGAGAAGTGCCCCACCTCTAAAGTAATATGGCGCGAAGTCCAACGTCTGCTAGGCCAGGATCAAACACATCCCTTCAGTCTGTCAAGAGATATGTTTGCTTCATCAATGGCCTCCCCCCCCACCCACCCTTCGTGCTCTGGTGGTTGCAATCGCCATGTGGACTATCCACACGATTGTCTTGGATGCCATCGCCGGATCCATCCCCACCCTCCCTGAAGCTGTCCACAGATTCCGGTCTCATTTGGTGGATCACTTTTAAGCGTGGATGTTTGGATATCTCCCACCACGTCGCCGGCAGCTGGTCTCCTCCTGGTTCCCAGTCTGGTTCATCAAATCAGACCCCTTCCTCCACACGTGCTCAATAGTGGCTACGCCCCCTACACACGTTCCCTCCCCCTTCCCATAAGTGGCGTTCCCGCTGGCAACAAGAGATAGCATCGCTTCTCTGGGGTGCCTCACCTGGTACTGAGTTTTGTCTCGTCTGAGTCATATTCGGAAGTGTCCATCCCATGGTCGGCCTTCCCCGCAATAAATTTAAAAGATTCTAATACAATCAAAACAACTATTGCGGTTTCATAAGAAGGCACTTTACCCTAAAATTATAGCATGATAATTAAATTTTGACACTCAAAATTCTAAAGAGTTTACCAACTAGTGCGACCAGTGTTGGTTGATTTAATTAAATTTTTAAAAATTAGAAAAAATTAGAAAAATTTTTATCTCTATTTTTATAATTATTTTGAATGTTTTTTCCACTAGACAAATGAAACAAGCCTTAAAGCAACCTGAGGTGAGCATTTATCTGAAAATCATTCTACAGTGGGCTTCCATGACCTGGACTCCCATCTTTGCAGCCTAAAAATTTCCTCATGGGCTTAAGCACTTCCCTTATCCCAGGTCTTATATACCCTCACTAATTGAGATATCAAGCCTTTTGTGCAATGCAGAAAACCCTCATGCACGAAGAATATGATCTTTATTAGTAATGCTGAAGGCATGAAACAGCTGATAAATGAGATTTTGTCAACCTCTCAGCCCCTCCCTTTACCTGGGGCTACCCAAGCTAGACCTGCGGTTGCAAACAACCATTTTTAAGTATGTTTGTGGGGGCCTTTAGTATGTATTTGAACGTATAAATACTTCACCTTTCCTACATTTTTTCTCAACTATGTCATTCAAATAGCTGTTCTCCTAGCATTCTGGGTGCTCTAGTGGCTCATTCAGAACCTGAATTCCATTCATGTATACTTCATTAGCCGATTTGATGACACCTAGAAGATTCTTTTCATGAATCCTCAAAATGGAAATTCCTTGTGGACTTTGGATGCTATCATGGGTATTTAAGTAACCCCAATGGAAGTCAAGACTTTCTTGGACTTTCAGATGTCTTTCTAATAACTTAGACCCTAAATACTGAGGTTATGTTAATGACCTAAGACCTGTTGGACTTAAAACTGCTGTTGAATTTTAGGCCTACTCCAATTGGACTGATTCTTCTTCTGGTATAAGTTGGAGCATTGAGCGTCTATTGTATGGAGACAATAGACCAGACGGTGACAATATTCAAGATATAAACTCCTTGAAAATGACACTTTGAATCTTTATTCTTCTGTAATTACTTGTGCAATGACTCGCTGCCCTGATCCTTCTGATACTAAGTAAATTCTCAACTTGATGCAATGTAAAATTATTAAGTGCAAAAAATTTGTATATCAAAATATGAACTTGTAGTAATATATGATTGTGTTTTATTAGTATCAACTTGGAGATAATTTATAGGGTTTGATGTTAGCCACATCTTACCCATGACGCCTCATTTTTTCAATGGCACATAGCCAGAGAAACATGTAATAAGTTCGTCTGAGGGTCTACAATCCTTTCAACTCTGGAGCATCTCACAAGGCCTCAGGGTCAAAGTCAAACTTGTAAATATCTCAAGACAGCATTTCTGATGCATCTGCAAATAGCTGAACCGTCGATCCTCTCAAGCAATTGGTAGCACATACCAAGGCGATTCATACCACTAAATAGGAATTAATCCAATCAAAAACTTGATTGACATCAAAAGCTAATTTTGACATAGGCCAACAAAGCTCACGAGCCTGAGTCATCAAGCTGACTAATATTAATTCTGACTTAACCAACAAAGCCCCTGGGTCTGTGTCATCAAAGTCAAATATTAAAAAGTGGATTTTCTAGGTCTTGGATCCCAATTTTTGGATATACTTAGGATATTTTTGGTCTATAATCACTGATAATTTTGATATGATACATAATAAATTAGCATCAGCTAATATTACTATTTCCCCTATCAAATTACCCAACGATTTAGGTCCATTAAACCATCCAACACTATCTACAGCGAAATAAATTTATATGGATTTATGTGTGCCCTCCTGACATGTTCATCATGGATCAGTCGGATAAGAGCCAATAAAAAGTGCTTCTCACCTAGGAAGCTCACCCAGTCACCCCCCTCAAGCACACAAGCCTACAATGTGATGGTGATTGGGCCTATCTCTTGTCCCTCAGAAGAGGCAAGCCCGTCAGGTGTTGGGATTCCTGGATGAGCTCAAACTGCAAGACACCCTAATGGAACTGTGGAGTCATCTAAAGAACAGCAATTGCTGGCCCTACTTGACGCCCTCAAAGAACTGAAAATGTGGGCTTTCACCATACTACCAGAACTCTCACCTAGGTGGGTTCCCACCTTCTCTTTTCATAAATTTCCTGTCAATGGTAGCCACGCTGATGCCAAGGCCTCAACTACTGCTCTCTTTATTCCACAGATGGGCTCCCTCCTCAATTTAAGATGACCACATCAATTCTCTCCAACATTTACCTGATTCCCTCCAACTCTCAGATGATATTGCCATTGCTGAATTCTGGGCTATCCTCAACCAGGGAATGGGCTCTCACTTGGCATGGTACGTTGGACCTCAGACTCTGGGGGGAACATACAAACTGGATCAACAGATTGAATTCCAACTTGGATACAGATTGAACAGAAAACTGACCTTGCAGAAACTGTGAGGATAGTGTCTCTAACCATAACTTAAGAAAAGACTACAAAGAAAGAAAGAAAGCATCACCTTGCACAGTGTCCGCCACTAAAAAGAAAATATATGCACCCTAATAGCCCATAAGAAGATAAACAGCAAGTGAATCAAATGGTGTTATTTTTATAAAACTATAAAACGAATATGTTTTCTAAAGTGAAGACGCCCAACAGAGAAATTGTCAAATTGACATCCTTATAAAAGAATTTATTTTTAAGGGCAAGGATTGGTATGGCGAGGCTTGGATTTGATTTTAGCCAATAAATAGAGACTTTCTTTAAAGGAAGTCTCATATTTTTAAGTAGTCATAAACTTAAGATTTTGAAACAAGATGAATATTGCCATTTTGGTAATATTCTATCTTGTGAGTGAATCCAACCCTCAATAGCAAATTAATATACTGGCCCATTGTTAATTAGACTATCTTTTAAGAATTATGGTACTGTTGATGTATTGCCTAGTCGCATCATGCATCTTATTAACCTTAACTTGATACTGCTTAGCCTTAGCATGCGTTGATTAAGATGTTCTGAGATCTAGAAGGGCGTCCAGCTTGACACCTTTTGCATTTCTTACCAACTCTTTGTTTCCACGATTCAAACCAGCAATCATGCCATAAGGCATGACAAAACCTTTCAGATTCATTGACTCCACCTCTTCCCCAGAGGCGTCATCAAGAGAGAAGTCTTTATGGGCAGGGGTAGCTTCATTTATGCAATGGCAGGGGTGGACTTGGGACCAGCGGCCTCAGGGCAGCTCTCATGGAAAGAGGCAATAACTTCCTGGCGTGAGTGCAATCATGATCTGGAACTCAGCTGTTTTCTGCAGCATCAAACCTTTTCCACAATACAGATATTTCAACTATCTTTATGCATGACAAGTGGCCACAATTTCCTCCAATTCCCACACTGGTGTCTCATTTACAAGGAATGGCTCTGAGGTCTCAGGTAGAGGGCCCTCAAAGTGTGTCATCTTGATCTCATGAAAAACTCAAAAATTAGAGCTTGTAGGTAATCCAACTAGTAAGAGGCATGGCCTATCTTTCTAACAATGCAGCAGGGCCCTATTATCTTTGGTCCCAGGTTCTTGCACGGCTGCCTTATGAGAATATTTATGGAATCCAGCATCACCCATGTCAAGATTTTAATAATAGACAATAAACCCTAAGTAGTTATGGCGGAATGGGCGAGAATTGGCCAAACCAAGTTGTATATAACATCAACAAGATTGCTTTGACATAAGGCAATAGGGAGATACTGAGCTTTAGTTGATAATTATTGAATCGCCCCCAAATTAGGTAATAAGGTGGTTTCAACTTAGGACAAATAATTTAGCGGATTTCCTTGAACTAAGGTGATTGTGAATTTAACGATAGTAGAATCTGCCAGAACCAATGAGAATATGTGGAAACAAATAGGTTAAGCAAAAGGGTTGGTATTGACCAAAGTTGCTAACATATAGTGAGATACAAATATGGAAAGAGGAGGATTGTTAATAGGTAGAAGGCAGCGAGTGGAAAAGAAAGGATCTGCTATTTATACTATTATTGTTTAAAATAAAGGGTACCACCAAAGCAAGTACTTCATATCTTATTTTATTATTACTGTTTGTTTTGAGTACTGGAAATCCTCAAATCGTCCGTCCACTGTACAGTGGGATGAACCCTGTGCAAATCTCTTAGCGTATCTTCAATATTATCGTTGAATTTATAACTTTGGTGCTCACTACAGGGACCCATTGATCAACACCAAAATAAAACAAGTAAAAAACTCCAGGCGTCAGCTATGTCGCATCAGGCCTGCACTGACAGGAAATTCTCCTGACACATTGTGCAACAAAATATGGAAAAATTAAACTTGCCTTGGACGCTGTGCTCAAAAGGCAGGATGAGTTTTTTCAGGAGGTTTTTATTTATAAGTTGCCACTGTTTAATCATGATGGGAATACTTATAGGTATTTAAGCAATTTGAGTTTATGATGGAATAAGTCTCAGATTGGCATAAAGCGAAACTGTTAATATCCACCTTGGATGTTGGAAGTGCCGACCAATTCACCTGCTATCTTCCAAACAGTTCTGGTGCATACCAAGAAGTGAAGGATACTGTACTGCAGTTGTTCAGAGGAACTGCAAAGATGTTGCAGTGGAAGGCTGAGTTCTTGACCATCATGTTCCAGCATAATGAGACCCTCACTACATTTGCTGATTGATTTATGGCAGAAGCCCATGTGTTAATTGATGCAGGGACTTTATACAAATCTTATGTGTGCATTGTGATACCTCCGCAGTGAAGCCATACCATGACCTTTACAACGTCATAACTCTGATTTTGGAGGACGAAATACCCCTGCTTAAAGTTGTTCAGTTTTTGCGCCAACTATCTGCTACCTTTCCTCCACCCAATAAAAAGTGGAAGCATACCTCCGTCGTTGCTGGATATTCTTATTTGGGGAAATTTTCCATATGATTCAGATTCCACCTAGTAACCCCCAGCCTTACTCTTATGCACCTCGCCCTTGGCCAAGTTACCCCCAGAAGTTCAACTTTCACCCTAGACCTGCTTATCGTCACCAGCCAACTACTGTCCTGGGACTAATTATGCTGACTGTTGGCAGTCATTCTATTGATCTGGCCCTGATTATGCCAATCACGCACAATCAAGTTATTGGCCTGGCCCATCTTATGAAAACCAAGGCCACAGACCCTATGGTGTAATTTGATTTGAATGCAGTCGCCCTGGTCATCTTGCCCAAAGTTGCCCCACCTGTCAGGTCCATAATGTACATTAGTATAAATGCAACCAGGGAAAAGAGGGAGAGTAGTAGATACAGGACTCTCTATCTCCTCTACCCCAACCACAAACTTCCCACCTAAATCTATAAAAGTATATTCAGTGGAAGTCCCTCAGTATGATGACGGCTTTTTATATTAGCAGTCAGTTGGAGGGGTAAACATACTGACATGAGCGCAAACCAAGGCCACGGCAGAAGAAGGACCTCAGCAGTAACTAAAGCCTTATGTCTGCCAAATCTTTAACCAAATTTCTACAGAAAAGCTGGACCCATCCTCCAATGCGCCTTCCCTGAAGGGGGTAAACATTGCCCTCCATGTGGACGCTATTGTTAAAGAATACCCTAAAGTTGATGAGAGTAGTGTAAGATTCCTTGGGAAAAAAGAACCCTTAAATGTCTACATATTAAACAATCAAAATTCATTTTACTCTAAGTGTAATAATATGACATAGTTGTAGCAAAAACCTGAGTCTGCGCTATAATAGATACAGGCGCTCCAATCAACATATTTCCATTAAGTTGGTGGCGAAGTTGACATTAAAACCTGATGTGGAACATCATATGATGTATGGAACAGCTGGAGCAGAAAATACAGTATTTGAGAGAGTTTACAGTGTGCTAATTTTGCGGTTTGGGTTAATTGACATTGTAGCCCTGGCGATAGTGTTGCCAAATGATAATTATGGCATGTTAATTGGATCTGATTTTATGCAACATTTTGGTGCTGTCGTTGACATGACGGAGGAGAAGTTAAAAATTTGAGGCATCAGATCCCCATTTACTTTACCTCCAGCGGAGTGCCAAAGGATCTGGTGCACATGGGAAATGGCAACCTTGGCTATAGTGACAGAGTATCCCAGTTTTCTACCATCAGTTCAAAAAGAAATCTGGGCACTTCCTCAGCAGATATATGAGTATCAAGGGCTGCCTCTTAGAGCTGCAGGGTCTATATCTATCCCCTCCAGAAATCAAGTCATAGTAAAAACCGAGTTAGAGGTGAAAATACCAGCTGGGATCTACGGGGAGGTCATTGGGCCATATCAGCAATTGTGGCTGGAGCCTCAGGCAGCTCCAGGCATTATACTACCTGGACATGGAGAGATCAAGGCTTTACATGCAAACCTACAAATCAAACTGCTGCAGGTCCGCCAACACCTAATAGTGGAGTATCTACACTTAACCCCTGGTGAGGAGGTTCTTTGGGTTCATGTGTTTGGGTTGCTGAATAAATTCAATCTAACCGTCAAACTAAAGCCCAACGTAATAGTTGTGGTGCCACGCAATAGAAATAATGAGGTTAACAGAAGCACAGAAGAATTGAGCAATAGCTTTATTTCAGAAAGATAAGGAGATTTTTGCCATCAATTACCAAGTTTTATGGTGCGCTCAGGAGGTGGTCCATCAGTTGGACACTGGAGATCATCCTCCCATCAGGTCATGGCCCATCCGCTGATCAAGAGCAGATGAAGAAGTCGCTACTAAGAAATCATAAGCTGCTGGAGCAAGAGATTCTTGAACTCTCAAAGAGTCTGTGGGCTTTTCCAGTTATAAATGTTAAAAAGAAGGATGGTAACAACTAGGTAGTAATAGACTACTGGAAGCTCAACAGTATTACCAAGAAGGACTCATACCCCTTTTTGCGGATTATTGATGCTCTGGATTGGTTAAGTGGAGCTTATTACTTCTCAGTGATGGATTTGATAATGGGTTACTGGCAAATTGAGTAGCCACAATGGAATATGAGAAATGCGCCATTATCACATCCAAAGGGATTTTCAAAATGATCTATTCCACAAGGAGTGTAACGCCCCAGCCAAGTTCAAACGGGCCATGGGTACCATCCTTGGCGACTTAAGCTGTAGTGCAATCTCATGTACCTTGACATTATATTGTTTTTTCAAGTACGTTTTCTGAGCACCTTACCTATCTATAGAGGTATTCCGTCAGCTTGCCGAGGCCAACATCAAGATTAAGCCCTACAAGTGTCACTCCTTAAAGAACCAACTGGAGTTCCTTGGGTTTGTGGTAGATGCAAAGGGGCTGAAATCTCAATTAGCCAAGGTGGAAGCTATTTAAAAACGACTCAGCTGACCAGTAAGTGGGACATACTAGTATTCTTAGGGATGATTGGCTACTACTGACGCAGTATCCCCACTTCAGTTGTATCAGGGGACTGTTTTTGAGTTTTAAAAAAATGCTGTGTTTGAATGGACAGAACGCCATCAACACTCCTTCAATACACTTCAGATGGTGTTAATCAATGCACCAGTGTTACTCTACCTGAATTTAGATAAGAAATTTATTATACAGACGAATGCGTCCCTTTCCGCCATTGGGGCAGTTGTATCTCAACAAGTGATGAAGGGCAGGAGCACCCAGTTGCATAATGCAATCAGTCTGAACTGTCATGAACATAATTTCACCATAACTGAGCAGGAGTGATTAGTGGTGATCTACGTCTATAAGCAATTTAGGGTATACTTGCATTGGGTAAAGTTTAAAGTTGTAATGGATCATGCATCAATACGCTGGTTGCAGAATCTCAGAGAGCCTGAGGGGAATCTGGCCCAATGGGATCTTAATATGCAGGCTTACAATTTTAAAATACTTCACCATCCTGGAGTCAAACACCAAAATGCAGATTGCTTATTGAGATTGCCAATGATTGTAGTTACAGCAGATCTGAGCGAAAAAATGTATTATAAAATGCTTAGCGGGAAAAAATGACAATGAATCGCCTCTAGTCATCAAGGTACTAAATGGAATAAATGCTAATACGTTTCAGAAGAATGGCAAATTGTACAAGCGGATAGAGGACACAATATGAATATCCCAAGACTTTCCACCTGAACAGGTATTATTATGAGCGCGCACCAAGAAGTCAGACATTGTGGAATATACAAGACCCTGGAAAAGTTGCAACCTTAGTACTACTTGGAAAGCATGCAATTTGACAAGTTTAAAATGATTTCCTGCTGCCATCAGCGCCAAGTGGAAAAGCCCTTTCACCAGAATACTTCATACCAGTTAATAAAAACCCATTCTTATTGACATAAAGTTTCCCTGGATGTTGTTGGTTCTCTGCCAAAGGTAGCTAATTGTTCCAAATACATTCTGATGGCAATCGACCACTTGATCAGGTGAGTTGAATCATGGACAATATGGGATTTGGGGGCGGTCACAGTGGCCGAGTTTGTAATGGAATGTATTATTCAGTGACATGGCTGCCCTCAGCTCAATCCCCTGATAATGCTACCATCTTCTCCTTGAACATCCTTCCAAAGTTGAATGAGCTGATGGGCATCTGAATGTTTCTGATGACCCCATACCACCCTGAGTCCAACAGGATGGTTGAGCGAGTTAATGGGACATTGGTGAAAATACTACAGAATTTGGTAATGGTAAAACCTTCCTATTGTTGTTCCCTCCTTTCCACAGCCATGTTTGCATACAACATTAGCTGAAATTCTGCCACAGGGAAGAGTCCCTCACAACTACTATTTGGATGAAACCATGCTCAATTGACACTAATTTATGCTTGTGTAGAAGATATCAGAGGAATGGATCCCCACCATCATTTTTCTTTAGCGCACACACTGATCAAGCTGCAAAACAAAATGTACTTGTTCAGCCTATCCAAGAAGATAAAGAGCCAGGCTGCCAATCAGATACAGCGTAGTGGTCTAGCGCTATTAAAAGATGATGACATGGTTCTATTCCATGGCCAACAAGGGTTTGATTGGAAGCAAAAATTGGCCAGCATCTGGATTGGTCCAAATGAGTTAATCAAGAAAACAGGTGTTTAGCTTATACTATCAAGGACCCTGCGAGTGGTTGAATTATTAACCAAGTGCATGTGAAGTTCATTTGGGAATATAAACAATAGGAGCTTATTGTCCAGTCAAGGGGGGTAATATCAAGATTCTTATATGACTGGATGATAAGCCCTAAGTAGTTACGGCGGAATGGGCGATAATTAGACAAACTGAGGTGTATATAATAGAGAAAAGATTGCCTTGACATAAGACTATAGGGAAATACCAAGCTTTGGACGAATAATTATTGAATCTCCTCAAAATAGGTGATAAGGCAATGTAAACTTAGGACGAATATTTAGTGGATCTCCTGAAGTAAGGAGATTGTGTATTTAATGAATAATAGACTCTGCCTGAACCAGTGAGAATGTGGAGGAAACAATAGGCTAAGCAAAAGGGTCAGTATCAACCAGAGTCATAAACATTTAAGTGGGATATGAAGATGGAAAGAGAAGGATTGTTAATAGGTAGAAGGTAGCAAGCGGAAATGGAAGGATCTTCTATTTATATTATTATTATTATTATTAAAATAAAGGGTATCATTATAGCAAGTGCTTCATATCTTATTTTATTATTATTGTTTGTTTTGAGTACTGGAAATCCTCAAATCGTCCGTCCACTGTACAGTGGGATGAACCCTGTGCAAAGCTAACAATATTTTCAATAATATTGCTGAATTAATAACAACTCAATATCACCCTTATAACCAGGCCCTACTCTTCTTTTTCCATTTGAGATCTCCTTTTAGACATTCATGGCCACTCTCAAATTGTTATTTACCTCTTGGTATACTCTCTAATAAAATTTAGAAAAGTCCACCACAGTTTCCACCTTAGACCCACAATTGAGTTCTATGTTGAATGAGGGGTGATAACCATAGTTAGAAAAGAAGGGATAACACCCAATGGAATAATGCTGGGCGTTATTAAAACTGAATTGATCCAAAGGAAGGTGTGAGGCCCAATATGAGTGATCAGCCACCATGTAGAACATAAAAATTTATTCTAAGCATTGTTTCACTCGTTCACTTGCCCGTCAGATTGGGGACAAAAGGTAGTTAAATGGCAAGGTCAAGTCTGGAGGATTTTTCACAATTCCTCCTAGATCATAGATGTAATTGAAGCCCCTGGTCGCTGATAATTTTCTTGTGGCATGCCCTTAGTTGAGAAGATGTGGGAAACAAATAATATAACCATCTTTGCCGCTGTTATAGCGGTGTTACATGGAATGAAATTTGCAAACTTGTTCAACTGGTTCACCACTATCATGATAGCGTCATACTCCTCAGACAGGGGAAACTCCACAATAAATCTCTAAAAGGGAAGTACAAGGCCTAAATTTCTGAATGAACCAACAAGACAGCAAGAGGCTGACGATTGGGTTTCATCCTGTTGTAGAAAAGACAAACTTTGGTATACCTATCATCTGTGCTAAAATTACCTTTCTAATTACAAGTGCAGTGGACAAGTTGCAGGGGTTTCGCCTTCACTGGGTGCCCCACACTTATACCATCATGGTGATTATTGATTGTATCTAGGTGAAGTAGTCCAGCGGGAACCCATAAGCAACACTGGAACCATACTATATAATCCTTTATATGGACCCCTCATTAAAATCTCCTGATTCGATTTACATTTGATAAGAACTTGTTTATAAATAGAGGATA
Source organism: Massospora cicadina (assembly GCA_022478985.1). NCBI lineage: Eukaryota > Fungi > Entomophthoromycota > Entomophthoromycetes > Entomophthorales > Entomophthoraceae > Massospora > Massospora cicadina. The sequence goes on from JAKSZP010000613.1 coordinate 42,638, forward strand.
ATGATTTTAAGAGGATGACCTTACCAAACATACCATATTCATCTAGGTTCTCCAAAGAAGCGAGAACAGGAGCACACGTACTAGGGGAGGGTTGCTTATATATATAATATTACTAGGTGGAATCACCAGGTGGGTTTTATGAAGCTTCACTTCCTTGCAATCAGAAGCTAATGCTGGGTTCCAGCTTAAGGCATCAGTTAATCCGCTTTCCTTGTTTTTTTGACTCATATGAGAACACAAACTAAGAAAGGGTCTCATGCCAGCGAGTTTGATGGGATATCAAGACATGGAGGGCTTAGTATTACTTTAAAGTAAGATCAGTATACACACAAAATGGCTGTAAGGAACCATGCAGATAATGATGCCAATAAAATAAATGCTTCCACTACTGCTAAAAGTTCTATATCATAAAAAGCATAATTTAACTAAGGCAATGACATTTTGTGGGAGATATATTCCACTGGATGTCCAACTTCATCTGTACTCATTTTCAACAGAGCATCAGCTATGTCACAGTTTAAAGCATTGGTAGCTACTATAAACTTCTTATCCAGATCCACATAACGGAGCACTGACAGAAATAAATGCGCATTTTTCTCTTTTTAAAGCATCCTCCAAAGCAGATTACCACTGATGGGCCTTGGCTTCGGTGGCCTTATAAAGATGAGGCAATCTCCAAAAGATTGGTAGTGAACTTTTTAAGGAGGGTGAAAGTCCTCAAAAGGTTATCAAATCTTTAACTGATGTTAACGTGGGACAGTCGTGATTATCCTTCTCATTGTCAGGAGTGATCATATGCTTTTTCTTAAACATAATGTTACACAGGAAGGTGACCTGGGGCTTAAAGAATTCACACTTACTGATCTTCAGCACCAGGCACTACTCTCAAATGCTCAATCACTTGCCGCAGGCAAACCTTATGGATTGTGTGATCAAAACAGAAAATAGGAAGTCGTCCATATAAACCAATGAACATAAACCTAGTAAAATATACCAACGCTGCATCAATACAACGTTGGAAAATTTTAGGAACATCTCTGAGTTAAAAGGCACAACCCAGAATTTAAAAATCCCCTTCCTGGTCTATAATGCAGTGAGCCATTCCTGCCCCTTTTTAACGCAGATATGGTTAAATGCGTTTAAGCAATCCAACTTGGAGAAGACTTTGGCCTTCTCCATATAACGGCTAATTTGTGCCTCCCTGAGGATGTGATGCATATATGGTATGGTTACACTATTCAAGTCACCATAGTCTTCACATGATTGTAGACTACCATCTGCTTTTTCCACAAAGAGGAGTGACGAGGATTCTCTTTCTGCTAAGCATCACTTTTCAAAATCAATTCAGCCTGAAATTTAGCTCCACTAAAGAGATTTACGAAAACTATTAGCAAATATGGCGGGAAACCCCGCAAAAGAACCCGCAGGCTATGCCAAAAGAGCCAGCACCACCCCTCAAACGAAGCAACCCTTGGTTACCCACCTCGGGGTCAACCAGAATCACCCGCTCTCAAGCATCAGCCATGAAAGCAGGCACCACCCCCAACCTGGAGCTACTTCAAATAGCGCCAGTTCACCTGATCGCACTTCTGCAACTTGCACGCCTAACAGCTCTGTGTGCGCTGCCTCCCACCAACCCGCTGGGCCCCCTCCAACCAAGGAGGCTATCACCCACGCTGTTTTAATGGCGCCTGCTCAGTTGAATGCAACTCAGCCCATCCAGGCATTCACCTCCCCCATTGTGTCAGCTAATTCAGCCCCATCTATTATTGCTGACGCCGTGTTTCTGGCTCCCTCCATGAGGGGCGATACCCAGCTACCTGGCCCCCAAACCCTCAGATGTAAGGTTGGATTAGCCGCACATTCTGGTTCACTAAGCACCAAATTGGGACAATCTACTCTTCCCAATGAGGATTCAAATGGTTCGGATTTTGGAACTTCACACCAGTTCCAATCTCACCCGTCCCATTTAAACCCCATAATCGGCACTTCTCAAGTCGGCACTTTATCTCCATATGCTGAAAACGACCAATTCACCAATCAGCCAGTGAGTTTTGCCCACGAAATCACAGCAAATACTCGGGCTGAATTTACCAAAATAGATTGGGATGGTGATGAAACATCGCCCTCCTCCCAATTGGCTGGAGTTGATTCCAATCTGGGTGGGCCTCCCCAATTTAGCGAGGCCCAACAATCACCTGGCCCCCAAACCCTCGGATGTAAGGTTGGATTAGCCGCACATTCTGGTTCACTAAGCACCAAACTGGAACAATCTACTCTTCCCAATGGGGATTCAAATGTTCAGATTTTGGAACTTCACACCAGTTCCAATCTCACCCATCCCATTTAAACCCCATAATCGGCACTTATCAAGTTGGCACTTTATCTCCATATGCTGAAAACGACCAATTCACCAATCAGCCAGTGAGTTTTGCCCAAGAAATCACAGCAAATACTCGGGCTGAAACTACCAAATAGATTGGGATGGTGATGAAACATCTCCCTCCTCCCAATTGGCTGGAGTTAATTCCAATATGGATGGGCCTCCCCAATTTAGCGAGGCTTAACAATTTAATATGACACCAGCAACTGCTGTAACATTCCAGCAACAAGGGAACTCCACAAACTTGTTCAAACCACCAGCTCACACTCAACCTGCGATTGCAGCCCAAAGCAAACACAAACGTACCAAAGGAGCCACTGGGGCGTGGCAAAAACCTCTGGCACCAATGCTACACAAAGCTGATCCCCGTGAAGTGGCGTTTATTGCTGATTTTAAGAAGAAATGGGCCGAAACTAGAGCGCAAAAAGCTCTACCTCGCTCAACCCTCTCCCACGCAATTTGCCTTTATTATGGACATAACCCTGTTGAATTCTATACAGAGGATTACTTTTCATACTTTGCAGCGATTGCGGAGACATTCCCAATTAACACCACCATCCATGAATCAGTGGAGGGCCACTACATCGATGTGGGCTTCACTGAAGCTGCCCTTGCTGACCATGCTGCCACCCTCCAGGTCATTATTCCACGTGGATCTCTTCGCATCTCCAGCACATGCTCTCACCTGGAGAAAATTTCATGGGTTACTTTTTCCAACCTACCAACGACTGTTGATCCTGAGTTTCTTAAACTGGCGCTCCATCATAGTTTAATGGAGTTTGGGTCTGTTCTTTCAGTGGACTTTAGCGTCCCCTCTTACTATGCTCCCACTCAAAGAGCTCGCACTGCTAGGGCGTCGTTCATCCCCTCCACCACTGTATCCCGCAACATTGAGGTTATTCCTCGTGTGGCGGTAGTTGGGGCATGCCCTGAGATCTTTTTTGTCGACCCTGATCAGGCGCACCCCCGGTGTTCATGGTGTAACGCCCTTGGACACTTGTATAGTGGCTGCACAGCTCGAAAACAAGCCCTCTTAGCCACCACCCAGGGGCCTAAACCAGGCCAAAAACGATCCCACGTGGCCGCAGCAGCAATTCCACAATCCACACAATGGGTTCTTGTTCAAGACCTGTCACCTGAGGCCTTGCGCCTAGCAGTTGAAACAGCTAACCCCACTATTGGTATGGGAAACCTTCGCGCTCATGCCCCCCTTCCAGTGGGCACCCCTCCAATCTCCCAGAGTCAACTCCCTCTCTCACCAAGCGCAAGGCATCTCCCACAGGGTGCCCCCCGTCAGCCACCCCCACTCAGGGCTCCGCGGCACCCCCACCAACCTCCACCAGCGATTTATCGCATCAACCCTCAGCTCCCAATGGAGCTAAGCCCACCAGCATGGACTGGCAACCCGCGGCCTGCGGTAGAAGTGCCACCTCAAAGAGTCCTACCCCAACCCCACAGTCCATTTCGCGCGAATCCTTTGCAGTGTTGGAGGAAGTGAATATGGACTCAGACTCATCAAATGGGGACACCGCGGAGGTCACCATTGAGCACCCTCAGGTCCTTCCCCTGCAACGGAGTGGGGGCAGCATCCTAGGTTGGCTTACTGGGTCCTCCGCCCCCACCCTCTCCTTCCCCTCAGAACCCTCGACGCTCCTCACGGATTGCAGCTAATAGTCAAGCTAAAGGACTCAAAACTAGCCGCCTCACAGCAGCAGGTCTAAGCGCTGGCAACCCCCCAGGACATGGAGCGGAACAGCTATGAGTCCCCATGGCAGCACCCTGGCCCTGCAATCCATCAACGCAAATGGGTTGCGGGACTTTAAGCGGAGAGCCCGCCTCCTCCGAAACTTCAGGTCAGCACAAATTGACATCGCTGCTGTCCAGGAGCCCCATATCCTCCCCACGAACAATCTGCATGGAATGAACAGTTTGGAGGCAACTCCTTCTGGACAAACCATGCCGCCCTTATTGTTTTGAATCCCCGGGTTAAAACCCATTCTTTTTCACAATATCTAGGTGGCCGCCTCATACTAGCCAAACTCACCACTCCTGACTTCTCCTTCTTCGCTGCAAGCATCTACCTGCCTAATGCAGGTCAGAGCAAAATCGGCTCTTGGAAGAGCTCCTCCAACTCAATCTCCCACGGAATACAGTCCTCTTAGGAGATTTCAACACAACCATAAGTCGCATCCGTGACTCTTACTCCCCTGCAGCAAAGGAATGCCCTGGATCAAGTCGCCTCCAGGATTTCCTTCGCCTGAGTGGCTTTATAGATGCGCTTCCACCCTCCGCGTCTGGCCTAGGTTGCATGACTAGGATCCAGTATGATGGAGGAGCTTTCCAGTCAGCGTCACGCATAGATATGGCACTGATTGGCCCCCTGCTGATTGGCCGCGTCTCCTCTCCCATCTCTCGTGACAACCATCTGAGTGATCACAGGTCACTCACCGTTGTCCTCACCACCACACTTAGACCGTCGCGTAGGTTCTGGCCTAGGGTTGCCCCAGCTCTTCTCAACAACCCCTTCACTAAGGAGAAGCTGTCTATGACCATCCGGGAGACTCTCACCTCCCCCTCACCCCACCTGCTTGACCACAAGGCTAGATGGTCGGTGACCAAGGAGGGCATCACCCGCGTTGCTTACAACTGTGCCAAAGCCCAGATGACTGCAGCTCGCGCCAGAGTCAAAAGGGCGGAAGCCAGAATCAGACATCTGGAGCGAGACTGCCAGCCTTCGCCCTCTCCCAGATGGTTGGAAGACTGGGAAGCGGCGCAGGAAGCACTCCGCTTGGAGCTCACACTTAAGGAAGAACGGGCAGCAAACTTTACAACATCTCATTACTATGCTCAATGGGAACGCCCCACCCGCTTCTTCTTTCAGAAACAGAAAGCCCGGTCAACAGCGCAGGATATTACTGCACTGAAGATTGGCACTACAACCACTTCAGATAAGGAGAAATCACGCAGGAACTACACCGCTTCTACTCCAGCCTCTTCCATGCCACCCAGGTGGACCCATCGGACATCCAAGACTTCCTGTGGCGGGCTCCAGAGCCGCCCATTGACCCACGGGCTGATGGGGCTCTACTGGCGCCTATTTCCATCCAGGAGGTGATTGAAACCCTCCTGAAATCCCCACGGCTTAAAGCCCCAGGCCCAGATGGAATACCCTTCGAGGTGTACCTTCTGGAACCTGCAGTGATAGCCAGAACCCTCCGCGACCTCTTCGCTGCACTCTTGGTGAATGGCGAGGTCCTCCCAGACTCCAGAGACTCAATCACGACCCTCGTTCACAAGAGTTCAGACCGTGAGAACCTGGCGAACTGGCGCCCCATAGCGTTGATCAACACAGACTACAAGCTCTTCACAAAGCTTCTGGCAAACCGCATCACAAAATGGATGTCACCTCGCCTCTCCCCATCCCAGCACGGTTTTATTCCGGGGAGGTCGTTATGGGACAACTATAATGACCTTCACGTGACTTTGACTGCTAACTCTCGTAAGGTGAATGGCTTTGTGGCTCTCTTGGATATGGAGAAAGCATATGATTGGGTAGCCTGGAAGTATATTGATGCTTCCCTGGCCCGCTTCCACTCCCACCCGCAGCTAGGCGCTGGATATCAGCGCTCTATGACCAGCTCCACACCAGAGTCCTGGCGCCAATGGGTTTTACAGTGGCAGTACCAGTTGGACAAGGTCTCCGGCAAGGGGACCCCTGAGCCCTATCCTTTTTAACATCACCCTTGACCCCCTCTTGGCCTCCTTACAGGACAAGCTAACAGGGATTCTGGTCCCAGGTAAAGCCCCCACACGCACCATGGCATTTGCAGATGACACTGCCATTGCATTTGGCTGCCCTGGGGATGTTGCCCTCGCTGCTTTGACCATTGAGAGGTACACCAAGGCGTCCAACGCCATGGTCAACACCTCCAAGACAACAGTTGTACAGGTCGGCTCCCCCACCTTCCCCCCACCATTTGGTATTGAACCTGAGCGCGGTACCTTCCGTCACCTGGGCGTTCTCACCAACCAACAAGGAGTTGCGCTAAAAGACAATGAGGACTTGCTCCTCGCAGCAGTTAACTCCAGGATTGCCAGCTGGAACCGGCGGCATATCACACCTCAGGGTCGAGCTCTGATGGCCAATGTGTTCCTCCTCTCCAAAGTCTGGTTCCTAGCGCACGTCTGCCCATTCACAGATGCCTTTTATACGCGGCTCAATGTACTCCTCCGCTGTTGGATCTGGGGCTCAAACCATCCACCAATGGCCCTCTCAACCATTGCCCGACCCTGCAATGAAGGGGGCCTAGGGCTTCTGGACACGCGATCCCACGCCACCACAATCTTCCTGAAGTTCCTATGGCCGATTGTCTGCTGGGACGCGACCCCCATGCCCCAATGGGCGCCCGCCCTCCGCCAGTTAGTGTCAGAAGCTCTGGGTCTTCCTAGAGCATCTCTGACCTCATTAGGGAGTGGCTCACAAACCACCCAGGCCATCGCCTAAAACCATCCTCATCCCCCTACTGGAACCAGGCTCTCCTTGCCCTGAAACGATTAGGCGCGCGGATCCACCATGCCTTCCCATACAGAAGAGAAGGCCCTGGCCTCAGCCCCCGTCGCCATGCAATTGTGCACAATGGACAAGTTGTCGCAACTCGCCTCAACCCCCAAGATCGTCCTCCCATCCGCCCAAGGCTCCTTGAGCTCCTCCCTTCCTCCGTGAGATTTGACCTTAAGGAATTGTGGAAGGACGTCTATCACCCCATCCTGTCAGCAAAGGTGTCCAACACCTTATGGAGGGTGCTCCACTGTTCATACAGGACAGGGGACTGGACTGGCCCTACCTTCCAGCACCGAAGCTGCCCCCGTGTGTGGAGCCTATTGACTCCCACCTCCATCGTTTTTTCACCTGTCCAGGTGTCGCCGCATTTTGGCCAAAGGCCCGCGCGCTCCTCCATGCTCAGCCCTGGTCTGAACACCCTGTGCAAGACCTCATGTTTGAGCAGACATTGCCTGGTTGCCACTGACCCCTCCGTGTCCTCGCCTATGCCACAGCCATTTGGACCATCCATAACTCCTTCCTTCGTGCTGCCTTTGACCAGCAGGTGTGGACCCTTCCACACATGATCACCCACTTTCAGGTACACTTTGAGATGGCCCTGAAGGTCTGCACTATGTCGCCAACCCTCCCCCGCTCAGTTGTCACTGCAGCATGGCTCTGGCACGCAAACCCCCCTCCCTTTCTCGATGCCTCCTCCCTCCCCTTCCCTCGCCTCAGGCTCTTAGGAGCCCAGGCGTAATTCAATAAACATCGATGAATCCCCCCCTTGGGTTGGGACCATCTAGTACTAAAAAAAAGAGGAGTGACGAGCATATTAGATAATTACGCTGAAAGATGGCTCCTTTTGCAACTTGCTCTCTAACCCAAACATCTAGGGCTGCCTCTTCCCGTAAAAATAAATGATAAATTGGGTTTAAAATGCGTACCAGGTTAACCTTGAGTTTAAAATGACAATCAAACTATCAATACTATGGAAAATCATTTGCAGAAGTTGCATCAAAAGAAGACTCTTAACCTTTCAAGAAAGAAGGTCGGGGAGCTTCTGTGGTAGGCTTAAGCAGAGGCGCAAAACTGAGACTCTGCATCTTAGGCCATTGGGGTAAACTGATTGGAGTGTCCGCCGCAGACAAGGGTAGTATCATCTTCTTTTCACCCCTACAAAGCTAAACATAAAGTTTTGTTAATCAAATTGGGTTTAATATCAAATCTACGCCATCATTCCACATCCAAGATAATTGGTGTTGGAGATATGACTAGGATGACTGAAAATACTTTAGATTGAGATTTGATATCTCAGTCTAATAAGATGGAGAAATCTAAAGCTAATATTTCTGATTCTCAATTTGACCAATGAAAACTTTTTGGAGTTATCAACCTCCTAAAATGGGTAAATCTAATCAACCCAAAGAAACTCAGTAATTTGAGATGGCCAAGCAATTTGAAATGATTAATCATTTTTAAGGGGCTAGGCCTCATTAAGAAGGTCAATTGCATCTAAAAAGAACTCTATTAGATAAGATCATCACAGATATTATAATAATAATGATAATAAACAATATCAGTCCTCTGGTAGGAAAGATCTTACCTCGGGTGGATTCTGGGAATCCTCACAAAGAACCACTAAATTTTTCCTATAAATATCTCTAGTTTTTAATTAATAAAGTATTTCAATTATCGTCTTGCATAGCTTAATTTTGGTCTAATTTCATACAGGATTATGTATAATCAATTGGAATTATCCATTGCAATGAAACTAATAGCTTCGTTGCATTTAAGTTGATCTTTGCTATAGCCATGGAGCTAATAATTTCGTAGCCTTCATAGCGCCTGTTTATCATAATTTCTCACGAAATTCCAATACTGGTGCTCCCTGCCAGGTCTGCTTCTGAGGCTACCTGGTGAAAACGTACTTTCACAATGATGAATTCATCTAGCAAAACGATTTCCTCTTCTGAGGAATCTATGAGTATCTCCTGATGGGTACACTCAAACTGGCAAGATTTGCCTTCAGCTAATATCAGC
>JAKSZP010000614.1:0-51504 GCA_022478985.1 Massospora cicadina
TCACAGTTTGGGTTATGGATGTGGTCAAATAAACTTTCTAAAATTTTAATTACCCTGGGATGCCCACACTCTGGGGATTGCTATTAGTCCACCCCCAAAAAGGACAGTAGCATACCACTAGGATAAACCATATAAGTAAATGGATATGCATTGTCCAGGTTATAGTCAACCCTTAATTAGGGTGGCTGGAAGATCATAATAGCTAAGAATATTTGGTTAAAGGATAAAGTTTGATACACTGGAGTTGTTTGCTGCTGCTGCACAGAAGCGATTGTGGGAACTTCACAAAATGGGAATAGTTAGGTGGGCAACTACAGTATGCAACTTGTTGACTGATTTAATTATTACTAAGAAAAGTAAAGTATATCCTTAGCAATGGCGATTCAATGGCTCCATTTATAATAAATAGTTTTCTCTGCTTCTGAATCTAGAATTTTTTCTATTTATGTTCGTTGGTAAATTATTAATTTGGCCTTGTCAACCTTTAAAAATGATTTAAAACATATATTTTTTCAGTGAATTTGACTTTTATTGATCAATTGCTTTATTTTTGTATTGTAGATCACTCAGAAATTCATCCTTATTGTTGAAAACTGAAGTATTCAACAATAAGGATGAATTTCTATCTACATCTGCCTGTATCACTGTTCACTCAGTGGCTCATTATTCTCTTAATCAATTATTAGATGTCAATAGCTACTTATAACATTGTAGCCTCACTTATAATCTAAATCTTTAACAGATAATATATATCTGATCTATTCAAAACTGGTGTTTGGTACTAAGCTTAGCCCTATACAAGGCTGATTTAGCTCTAAGTGAAATTTTGACATATCTTTAAAATTATTATCTGTAATTGTATCTTATCTAAACTCAACCTAATTTAGTTCTGGATTAAGGTTTCCAGTTTTAAAATTTGCATAAACTTGAGCAGTCAAACTTGATAGGTTTTCATCAAGGCAATTAATTGATACTGTATGTCATTCAAAAGTTGGTGATTTTTTAGTATAAACGTCAACTTTTTGACTAAAGTTGGAGCAAAATTGTAGAATCATACAGGTTAAGTGAGTGACAATTCTGAAAGGTTGAGGCGCCAGATAAGCTAAGACTGATGGAAGCCTGCTACTTGTAACAAATGCTATTAGTCTGGATGAATAATTGTTGAAAATAGTGGTCTTTACATCTTACTCCAACTTGATAAACTTCAAGGGTGGCAGTAAAGCATTAGTTTATTGTTGGGAATGTTTAAATAATTTAAATTCGTTCCAGTGTTTCTGGAAATAAGGAATAAATTAGTCAGGGTTGGATGCTGATTAATTTACTTAGTTTCAGCTATTTGATCACCTATTATTAAAATATAATGGATTTCAATTTAAGCTCTCCATTAAATTAAGTTGAGCAGTTTTTATAGAAATAGTAAGTTTTGATTATTCTCCTCATTAAATTGAGCTGAGTGATATTTGATGACCTACCTCTGTTCCAATTTGTGCTCTGAGTTCACTTGAGTGAGCAATATTGATGATTAAAAATATTGATGATAACTTAGTTCTGAAATTTGCTCCACATTTAATTGGTTAAGCCATTTCAAAGTATCTGCCATTTCTAAAGTATCACGGATTAACCCAAAATAGTATGTTGTGTGCCTATTAACTGGTGACTGATGCTAAGGATAGATCAATAGTTTAATTTAAATTATTCATTAGATTGTATCAGTATTTTTAAAGCTAATAATGTTTTATTTAAGATCTCTTTCTGCTAAGCATCACTTTTCAAAAATCAATTCAGCCTTGAAATTTAGCTCCACTAAAGAGATTTATAAAACTATTAGCAAATAAGGCAGGAAACCCTGTAAAAGAACCTGTGGGCTTGGCCAAACGAGCCAGCACCACCCCTCAAATGAAGCAACCCCACTTACCCACCTCAGGGTCAACCAGAATCACCCACTCTCAAGCAGCAGCCATGAAAGCAGGTACCACCCCCCAGCCTGGAGCTACTTCAACTAGCGCCAGTTCACCTGATCACACTTCTGCAACCTGCACGCCCAACAGCTCTGCGTGCACTACCTCCCATCAACCCGCTGGGCCCCCTCCAACCAATGAGGCCATCACCCATGCTGTTTTAATGGCGTCTGCTCAGTTGAATGCAACTCAGCCCAGCCAGGTATTCACCTCTCCCATTGTGTCAGCTAATTCAGCCCTATCTATTATTGCTGATGCCATGTTTCTGGATCCACCCATGAGGGGAGATACCCAGCTACCTGGTCTCCAAACCCTCAGATGTAAGATTGGATTAGCCATATATTCTGGTTCACTAAGCACCAAATTGGGACAATCTACTCTTCCCAATAGGGATTCAAATGTTTCAGATTTTGGAACTTCACACCAGTTCCAATCCCACCCATCCCATTTAAACCCCATAATTGGCACTTCTCAAGTTGGCACTATATCTTCATATGCTGAAAAAACTAATTCACCGATCAGCCAGTGAGTTTTTCCCACAAAATCACAGCAAATACTTGGGCTGAATTTACCCAAATAGATTGGGATAGTGATGAAACATTGCCCTCCTCCCAATTGGCTGGAGTTAATTCCAATCTGGATGGGCCTCCCCAATTTAGTGAGGCCCAACAATCTGCCCCTCAATTCAATATGCTACCAGCAATGCTCAAACATTCCAGCAACAGGGGAACTCCGCAAACTTGTCCAAACCACCAGCTCACACTCAACCTGTGATTGCATCCCAAAGCAAACACAAATGTACCAAAGAAGACACTGGGGCGTGGCAAAAACCTCTGGCACCAATGCTTTTCAAAGCTGATCCCTGTGAAGTGGCGTTTATTGCTGATGTTAAGAAGAAATGGGCCGAAACTAGAGCGCAAAAAACTCTACCTCGCTCAACCCTCTCCTATGCAGTTTGCCTTTATAATGGGCATAACCCTGTTAAATTCTATATGGAGGATTACTTCTCATACTTTGCAGCAATTGCGGAGACATTCCCAATTAACACCACCATCCATGAATCAGTGGAGGGCCAATACATCGATGTAGGATTCACTGAAGCTGCCCTTGCTGACCATGCTGCCACCCTCCAGGTCATTATTCTGCGTGGATCTCTTTGCATCTCCCACACACGCTCTCACCTGGAGAAAATTTCATGGGTTACTTTTTCCAACCTACCAATGACTGTTGATCCTGAGTCTCTTAAACTGGCGCTCCATCGTGGTTTTATGGAGTTTGGGTCTGTTCTTTCAGTGGACTTTAGCATCCCCTCTTACTATGCTCCCACTGAAAGAGCTCTCACTGCTAGGGCGTCGTTCATCCCCTCCCCCACTGTATCCCGCAAAATTAAGGTTATTCCTCGTGTGGCAGTAGTTGTAGCATGCCCTGAGATCTTTTTTGTCGACCCTGATCAGGCGCGCCCCCAGTGTTCATGGTGTAACGCCCTTGGACACCTGTATAGTGGCTGCACAGCTTGAAAACAAGCCCTCTTAGCCACTACCCAGGGGCCTAAACCAGGACAAAAATGATCCCACGTGGCCACAGCAGCAATACCACAACCCACACAATAGGTTCCCGTTCAAGACCTGTCCCCTGAGGCCTTACACCTAGCAGTTGAAACAGCTAACCCCACTATTGGTACAGGATACCTTCGCGCTCATGCCCCCCTTCCAGTGGGCACCCCCTCCAATATCCCAGAGTCAACTCCTTCTCTCACCAAGTGCAAGGCATCTCCCACAAGGCGCCCCTCATCAGCCACCCCCACTCATGGCTCCGCGGCACCCCCACCAACCTCCACCAGCAATTTATCGCATCAACCCTCAGCTCCCAATGGAGCTATGCCCACCAGCATGGACTAACAACCCGTGGCCTGCGGTAGAAGTGCCACCTCAAAGAGTTCTACCCCAACCCCACAGTCCATTTCGCGCGGATCCTTCGCAGTGTTGGAGGAAGTGAATATGGACTCAGACTCATCAAATGTGGACACCGCGGAGGTCGCCGTTGAGTACCCTCAGGTCCTTCCCCTGCAACAGAGCGGGGGCAGCAACCTAGGCTGGCTTACTGTGTCCTTTGCCCCCCACCCTCTCCTTCCCCTCAGAACCCTCAACGCTCCTCACGGATTGCAGCTAATAGTCAAGCTAAAGGACTCAAAACTAGCCGCCTCACAGCAGCAGGTTTAAGCGCTGGCAACCCCCCAGGACATGGAGGGGAACAGCTATGAGTCCCCACAGCAGCACCCTGGCCCTGCAATCCATCAACGCGAATGGGTTGCGGGACTTTAAGCGGAGAGCCCACCTCCTCCGCAACTTCAGGTCAGCACAAATTGACATCGCTGCTTTCCAGGAGCCCCATATTCTTCCCCAAGAACAATCTGCATGGAATGAACAGTTTGGAGGCAACTCCTTCTGGACAAACCATGCCGCCCTTATTGTTTTGAATCCCCGGGTTAAAACCTATTCTTTTTCACAATATCTAGGTGGCCGCCTCATACTGGCCAAACTCACCACTCCTGACTTCTCTTTCTTCGCTGAAAGCATCTACCTTCCTAATGCAGGTCAGGAGCAAAACTGGCTCTTGGAAGAGCTCGTCCAACTCAATCTCCCACGGAATACAGTCCTCTTGGGTGATTTCAACACAACCATAAGTCGCGTCCGTGACTCTTACCCCCTGCAGCAAAGGAACACCCTGGATCAAGTCGCCTCCAGGATTTCCTTCGCCTGAGTGGCTTTATGGATGCGCTTCCACCCTCCGCGTCTGGCCTAGGTTGCATGACTAGGATCCAGTATGATGGAGGAGCTTTTCAGTCAGCGTCACGCATAGATATGGCACTGATTGGCCCCCTGCTAATTGGCCGCGTCTCCTCTCCCATCTCTCATGACAACCATTTGAGAGATCACAGGTCACTCACCGTTGTCCTCACCACCACGCTTAGACTGTCGCGTAGGTTCTGGCATAGGGTTGTCAGCTCTTCTCAACAACCCCTTCACTTAGGAGAATCTGTCTATGACCATCCGGAAGACTCTCACCTCCCCCCTACCCCACCTGCTTGACCACAAGGCTAGATGGGTGGTGACCAAGGAGGGCATCACCCGCGTTGCTTACAACTGTGCCAAAGCCCAGATGACCGCAGCTCGCGCCAGAGTCAAAAGGGCGGAAGCCAGAATCAGACATCTGGAGCGAAACTGCCAGCCTTTGCCCTCTCCCAGTCGGTTGAAAGACTGGGAAGCGGCGCAGGAATCACTCCGCTTGGAGCTCACACTGCAGGAAGAACGGGCAGCAAACTTTACAACATCTCATTACTATGCTCAATGGGAACGCCCCACCCGCTTCTTCTTTCAGAAACAGAAAGCCCGGTCAACAGCGCAGGATATTACTGCACTGAAGATTGGCACTACAACCACTTTGGATAAGGAGGAAATCACGCAGGAACTACACCGCTTCTACTCCAGCCTCTTCCATGCCACCCAGGTGGACCCGTCGGACATCCAAGACTTCCTGTGGCGGGCTCCAAAGCCGCCCATTGACCCACGGGCTGATGAGGCTCTACTGGCGCCTATTTCCATCCAGGAGGTGATGGAAACCCTTCTGAAATCCCCACGGCTTAAAGCCCCAGGCCCAGATGGAATACCCTTTGAGGTGTACCTTCTGGAACCTTCAGTGATAGCCAGAACCCTCCGCGACCTCTTCGCTGCACTCTTGGTGAATGGCGAGGTCCTCCCCGACTCCAGAGGCTCAATCACGACCCTCATTCACAAGAAGTCAGACTATGAGAACTGGGCGAATAGGCTCCCCATAGCGTTGATCAACACAGACCACAAGCTCTTCACGAAGCTTCTGGCCAACCGCATCACCAAATGGGTGTCACCTCGCCTCTCCCCATCCCAGCACGGTTTTATTCCGGGGAGGTCGTTATGGGACAACTATAATGACCTTCTCGTGACTTTGACTGCTAACTCTCGTAAGGTGAATGGCTTTGTGGCTCTCCTGGATATGGAGAAAGCATATGATCGGGTAGCCTGGAAGTATATTGATGCTTCCCTGGCCCGCTTCCATCTCCCCCGCAGCTAGGCGCTGGATATCAGCGCTCTATGACCAGCTCCCACACCAGAGTCCTGGCGCCAATGGGTTTTTACAGTGGCAGTACCAGTTGGATAAGGTCTCTGGCAAGGGGACCCCCTGAGCTCTATCCTTTTTAACATCACCCTCGACCCCCTCTTGGCCTCCTTACAGGACAAGCTAACAGGGATTCTGGTCTCAGGTAAAGCCCCCACCCGCAGCATGGCATTTGCAGATGACACCGCCATTGCATTTGGCTGCCCTGGGGATGTTGCCCTCGCTGCTGTGACCATTGAGAGGTACACCAAGGCGTCCAACACCATGCTCAACACCTCCAAGACAACAGTTGTACAGGTTGGCTCCCCCACCTTCCCCCACCATTTGGTATTGAACCTGTGCGTGGTACCTTCCGTCACCTGGGCGTTCTTACCACCCAACAAGGAGATGCGCTAAAAGACAATGAGGACTTGCTCCTCGCAGCAGTTAACTCCAGGATTGCCAGCTGGAACTGGTGGCACATCACCCCCCAGGGTCGAGCTCTGATGGCCAATGTGTTCCTCCTCTCCAAAGTCTGGTTCCTAGCGCACGTCTGCCCATTCACAGATGCCTTTTATACGCGGCTCAATGTACTCCTCCGCTGTTGGATCTGGGGCTCAAACCATCCACCAATGGCCCTCTCAACCATTGCCCGACCCTGCAATGAAGGGGGCCTAGGGCTTCTGGACACGCGATCCCACGCCACCACAATCTTCCTGAAGTTCCTATGGCCGATTGTCTGCTGGGACGCGACCCCCATGCCCCAATGGGCGCCCGCACTCCGCCAGTCAGTGTCAGCAGCTCTGGGTCTTCCTAGAGCATCTCTGACCTCATTAGGGGAGTGGCTCACAAACCACCCAGGCCATCACTTGAAACCATCTTCATCCCCCTACTAGAACCAGGTTCTCCTTGCCCTGAAACGAGTAGGCGCGCGGATCCACCATGCCTTCCCGTACAGAAGGGACGGCCCTGGCTTCAGCCCCCATCGCCATGCAATTGTGCACAATGGACAATTTGTCACAACTCGCCTCAACCCCCAAGATCTTCCTCCCATCTGCCCAAGACTCCTTGAGCTCCTCCCTCCCTCCGTGAGATTTGACCTTAAGGAATTGTGGAAGGACGTCTATCACCCCATCCTGTCAGCAAAGGTGTCCACCTTATGGAGGGTGGTCCACTGTTCATACAGGACAGGGGACCGGACTGGCCCTACCTTCCAGCACTGAAGCTGCCCCCGCTGTGTGGATCCTATTGACTCCCACCTCCATCGTTTTTTCACCTGTCCAGGTGTCGCCGCATTTTGGCCAAAGGCCCGCGCGCTCCTACATGCTCAGTCCTGGTCTGGACACCCTGTGCAAGACCTCATGTTCGAGCAGACGTTGCCTGGTTGCCACCAACCCCTCCGTGTCCTCGCCTATGCCACAGCCATTTGGACCATCCATAACTCCTTCCTTCATGCTGCCTTTGACCAGCAGGTGTGGACCCTTCCTCAAATGATCACTCACTTTCAGGTACACTTTGAGATGGCCCTGAAGGTCTGCACTATGTCGCCAAAGCTCCCCCGCTCAGTTGTCACTGCAGCACGGCTCTGGCGCGCAAACCTCCCTCCCTTTCTCAATGCCTCCTCCCTCCCCTTCCCTCGCCTCAGGCTCTTAGGAGCCCAGGCGTAATTTAATAAACATCGATGAATTTCCCCTCAGGTTGGGACCATCTAGTACTAAAAAAATAATGTATTATTTATGGTAAAGGCGAGCGATGGTGAGAGTTTCCTTTAAGTTTGTGTTCTGAGTCCTAGTGAGTCTAGCTTATAATATTAAATAAGCAGTCATAGGTTGCCAGATAAAAGCTTTAGTATATATAGCTGATTTTATAAATGAGTTAATGTATCTTTTATTTTCCTATTTTAGTTATTATTAAAGAATTTGACTTATTCTTATAAGACAGGAGTTATAAGATCCCCAAGTATAGATGCTAGGTGAGTGCATCAAGAACTTTCATGCGCCTATATTCCTATTGTTGAAGTCATATGACAAAATATTTGGAAGATAGGACCTGAATATCTAGGGAGTGGCCGGCACTACTGTTCCCCACCTTGAGCTACTTTGAACTCCCCACACAAATTCCCTGACTAACTGCTAACAACTTGCTGATGAAAGATAATGCTGTTTCACTCAGATTATGTTTCAGGGCTGATATCCTAGTATCAGTATGCTTTCAGTAAGGTTGTTAGTTGCTGGTTGAGGTGTTTCTGCCACAAACTGGTTGCAAAGGGTTGTCAATGATGGCAAAAGAACAAGGGTCAACAGTCATCATACTGTTGGCCTGGCACATTTGTAAAGTACCTGATGTAGCAGATTGAAAAATTTGCAACATCCAAAATCTCAGATATCATAAAAAATGTTTGTCTTTTAAAAGCTCTTCCTCTTAATGTAAAGACCTCAATTATAAAGTAACTTAACAGATTTTGAGAAGACTGAAAACTGAAGCTTATAATGTTAATCATATTGAGTGGTGAGGTCCGCTTCCATAATGCTTGTAGTTGGAGACTTTTAATGCGGCAGAAGGTCCACTAAAGATAGTGTTCAACACCCACTAACTAGGGTGATTTTTTTCACTGTAAGAGGAAGATTCTTAGCAGAGTTGCTGTTATCCATATCAGTTGTTGAGGTTCACTGGGGGCTCAACACACCTTTCAGGAAGCATTAATAATTTTTTCAGGATGGAGGGAGGAAGTTCAGCTGTCTTGGGAAGAATTTTTTGGTCCTGAGCGCCAATGTAATAATAGCAAAAAAATTAAAAGCTTAAGGGGAGAATTGTCATTAATATTAAAATAAATATTATTTGCAAGGTACTTGCTTGACTAAAAAATATTATGTATAAACTTTCATAACCGTACATTATAATAAGTGACTTATAATTATAGGTTGCAATGTGGCAGGTTGTTTTGATAAAAATTCATAACCTCAAGAACAAGATCATTATTTGATCCATTTCCCCTTGTTTGGTGGCTGTCAGAGTTTGTACTTAAGAATTTTTCAAAAGTACTAAAAATTAGAATGACATATTGTTCAAATGTCTCCCTATGGAATCAAGCCTTAAAAAATTGGATTTTCTCCTATTGGATCTCTGCCCTTAAATGGGAAAAAATTAATAAATAAGGTTCAAGAACCTTCACCTGATGCAACCCTGTCCCAGTATCCAGGGTTGCAAGCCCAAAGCTTTATAAAAATTAAAAGCTGACTGTTGGGGATTCACTACAATGACCAAAGTTACTCAAGATCATGAATTGATATCTTGGTCTAATGTGATTGTAAAATCTACATCAGAGATATCTGATTCTAGGATAGACAAAAGATCAACCCTTTGGAGTTAATAACCTTCTCTGAAGGATGATGCTAAGCTATCTGATGAGGCATAAAATCATATAAGAAAATCGGTCTTATCAAATAAGAATATTATCAAATCTGACCATCACATTTATGGCATTAATTACAGCAATATCAGTCATCTAATAGGAAAGATCTTCCCTTAGGTGCATCTTGAAAATCCTCACACATACCTACTAAATCTACCCCTATAAATATTCCTCATTTCTAACTAATAAAGAACCACGATTTTTGTCTCACATAGCCTAATTTTGGTCTGTTTTCAAACAGGATTCTATATTTCCAATTGGAATCAACTATAGCAACTGAACTAATATTTTTTTGCAATTGAGTCAATCTTTGCTAGAGCCACAGAACCAATTATTAATAGCCTTTGTAGCACATCCTTATTGTAATTTCTCGCTAAATTCCAATACTGACAATTTTGAGCCGCTCAAAAAGAGAAGATCATGTTTCAACCTTCTTATTGGATGATGAGTGAAGATCCTGAATGAGGAGAGCCTAGGCGCCCTAACCACCACAGGGCACCAACACATCCCATAAATATTAAAAACTTTTGACTAATAAAACTATCATATTTTCCATATTTGATAAAAATCTAGTTTATATCTCTCTGCATATTTGTAACGATTATTTTATTTAACTGAGGTAAGCTTAACAGGGGATGGACATTACCAAACTAAAACTAAAATCATAATAAAATAAAACTAACAATTCAAACAAAACGCCTAAAATGGATGGATTGATTTAATCGTAACTAACAAAATATCCAACCAGGTGGGCAGCGAATACTGCTATCCCTCCATGGTGGATGGGGAGGGGGGATCAGGGGGCTCATCTTCAGCTGCATCCATCTCATTCCAGAGTAGGGTACGTGTTAAGGCAGATAGTAAGGGTGTGGGGGCATCAGCAGCATGGGGTTCAATATCCTTGATGACTGGAACTTCAAAATAGTTGCCAGCCATCATTTATACCAATGATGTATTTGCCTAAAGCATCTTCAGCTTTGAGGCGGGCGTCTGGGAATTTAACAAATGTAGCAATGTTGGTTTGGGTTATTTTTGCTTTTCAGATTCTGTGCTACTGTTACCACGTTCTGTATGGCTTCAGTGACGTTTTTGTGCAAAGTTTTCATGTGGATCTTACTTTGTGGAGTAAGATCTTTGGGAATAACAGGAGGTGGAATTCCTCCTGTGAGTGCAGCCACAGATTTAGCAGCAGCTTTGCAAAGCGGACGGCAATCTGGTGTGTGGCTGTTTCTACTGCAAGCTGGTGGTCTCTGTAGAACAGTTTGGCGTTAGGTTGTATGACATGTTTCTGAGGTGGGAATTTTGCATCCCATTCTGCGTTACAGAGCCGCTCAAGTTGCAGCATCAGTTCTTCAATGACATTACCTGATTTGTCGATTTCATCTAATAATTCCCATAGATTTTGGTTTCATTGGATTGGGGAATCAGCATACGGTTGAGGTTTGTTCAATTCGTTAGCAGATGCATGGGTTCAAACTGGGATATAATCTGATGTTTGGTTGGATGATTTATTTGTGGCATTGGGTCAAGGTGGGTGCTGATTGGTGGCTGCAGGTGCAGCTGCAGCATCAGGCATTGGAGGAGGGGAAGGTAGGATTGTACCCCATGTTAGAGTTGGCGCGGGGTGGGTGGCAGATTGGTGGGCGTCAGGTAAACTTTTGGCATTGGTGGATGTTTCTGAGTATGGGCATTTATGTTTTGAGTGGTATAACTCAAAACAGGATGGACAAATCGTCCATCCGCCCTCAACGCGGGCCCAGATCGGATGGTTGGGGGCAGATGGGATGGTGGCACGAGGGGGAATTGCTAAAGAAATTTTCATAAATTCAGGGCTGATTGTGGCATATGCCTAAGGCCTGGCAATGCGTGTGGCCCCATTTGGGACCACAAATTGCAAGATGGGGTTGGCGCCGTAGGCTGCCAAACCTTCCATCAGCTCCTGGTGGAGAACTTCAGGGGGAGGTGGGTGGGCAAACCAGCGAAATGGACCACCAAGGTGGTGTCTGTTAGGAGCCAGGTCTGAGTTGTTGGGAGGGGAATACTATTAAAAATTAATGGCACTGTTGCCGCAGTGGCTGCATCAGCTTCACAGGAGAAGCTGAGATAAAAGTACTCCTTATAGGGGCGGAAGTCTATGAAACAGGCTGGTGTCATCACCGCCTGAGCCATTTTGATAATGGCTTGGTTGTCATAGGGGAAGAATTTCCCATATTTGACCCTAAGGCCAAAATGCATGTTGCTCCAGGGGAGCACCAGGGGGCAGCGGGGCACCGCTTGGGTTCAGGTGAGATGGGCATTGAGATCCTTGGGAGGAACGAATTGCCCCAAGGGTTTGGAATGACTGGGCGAGCCAGTCTGAGCGCGTTTTCCTGTCAGACAGAAAATGGATGGGGGAGTTTCGCCACTGCCCCACACTGGGACAGTCGGTGGGGGATTTGACAACATTGTAGCAAGATATTGGTATGTGGTTAAGTTTTTGCTTTTAATTTACCAAAATTAGTTTGCTCGGAAAGTTACACCGAGCAGAGAGTAGTTGTAACAATTATTGTAGCCCAGGTTAGTTGTCAACAATTGGACCATACAGAAGCAACAGTGCCTTAGCTTTTCTCTCTTGTTGCAAACACTTTTGCAACAAAATTCAATTCAATTCTGGTAAAGTTTGATAATCTCATTGAGGAGATTAGTTGGCGCCTAATGTCAGGGAGCAGTTGGGCGAGTAAAGTCAAGGGCATAGGTGTTGGCCCCGCGCCATCCAAATTTTGCAAACACCCTGGAGAGCCTGGGGGAATAGATAAAGTTAATAAAAACCTGGCGGTTACCATTTCCCCAGAAATTTTAGCTTGGCAAGTGCGATGCAACCAGTACATCAATACGCCGCACTCCCAACCACTATCATCAGTGGAACACGGGGTGCAGGTATTCCTGGATGTTCAGCAGATGGCGCTTTAGGAGAGGTTTTGTGGTGATGTACACACACATTTCCCAAACGCGGTGTACGTTGCACCCCATTCCATGCCACACAGTTGGCTGGATCATGGCTTCAAGAGTAAGGAAGTGGTGGATGAAGCCGCAAAGGTGCGCGTTGTAGTAGACCTCCCAGATGGTCAGCGGGTCATCAAAACAAAGCACACTAGTTGGACAAAATCAAATCAAATTTTTATAACTTTTGACTTCCTGCCCACAACGGTCAAATGCACCATACTCAAACACCACCTGAAGTCTGGGCTCGCCATATATGGTGAAATACAATCCTTCAAAATGCAGCGCTTTATGCTAATGCCAAACCTGTGCACAGGCAAAGCGATTGCAGTCCTAACCCCAGCTGAGGGGATAGCAAAGGATCTGACCCAAATGCCACATACTGCTTTTGTCAACATCGATGGACATGACACCCACCCTTTCAGGGTCACTGTGGATAGCGCACCTCCCATCTGCGCATTCTTTAGCGCTTTTGGCCACAAGGCCCACACCTGCCCTGTCAAAGAGAGCTTACACATCAAGAGTTTGTCTTGGATTCAATGGGCGGTGGAGAAGTCCACTATGAACTGACAATTAACACTAAGGAAGCCTTCCTGTGAGGAGCGCAAGGCTGCTACATCCTAGTAAAACCAGTGTCCCACAAGAGCAGAAGAAGGCCAAACAGGCCTGCAAGGTGAGGGCCAAGGAGGCGGTCAAGATCGCTTCCACAATCCTGCCATCCCAGATCCAAGAGGACATTGAGACTTTTTCGGTGGAAGCAGCTTGCAAATCCCTCAACCAATCAGATTGAGACACCCAAGCCGATTGGGCCACCTAAGCTGAATACCCAAAAGGGCAAGTCAGTCTCACCTGACCAATGTGCCCAAGCATTGATTGGGACCAAGTTGGTCACCAACTTTCCTGCTGATATTCCACTTCCAAGCGATGGTGCACCACAAATGCACACACCGCAAAAAACTTGTCTCACAGCGGGGAAAAAAGCGAAGGCACAAGCCAACGTAAACCCAACTGCTAAAGCTACCACTCTGACAATTAATCTGTAGCATCACGTACCTGGGGCACCATCAAGCGCCGTGAAGAAATTGAGGAGGCTGAAGGGCTCAGGTGCCCTTCCCCTCACAACTAAGGTGCGATGGGGGAGCCTTTACTTTAAGGACGTTGAACATCGCTGGACTCAAGGCCTTGCCATCCTGGGCTAGAAAACTGAGTTTTTTATAAAATAATTTACCTGTGGACATCCTGGCCATTCAGGAAACACACTGTCCACGCAGTTCTGAGGAAACATGGAATATATGCTCCTCCCTTCCCTCTCCTTCTGGTCCAAGCACTATGGGGTGCTAGTTCAAGTGAACAAAAATTTAAAATTTATATTGTCAAATTCATTCCTAAATGGCTGCATCCTTGTTGTCACCTTTTCGTGAGATGACAAAGTGCACTCTATCATCAACGTTTACGCCCTGACATGTGCATAAGAACGTCAGGAATTTTACTTGTCAGTCAATTCCATTACATTGCCCCCTGACCCATTCGTCATTGGAGACATGAACTGCTGGTTGAGCCCATCCACAAACTGCTGGCCCTCATCACCTACACCCCCACAGGGGCACGTAGAACTCCGCATTCTTAAAGCCAACCTAGGGTTGGTTGATACTTTACTGCATCACACTCTGCTATCAAAAACATGTCGCGCCCCCACGTCCACAATGGCCAGTCAAGATCCATGTCCCACATCAACCTTATCCTCACGCCGTTGAAATTTTGTACCCAAATATCCCTTTTCACCATGACAAAAATCAATCACTCCAACCACATTATGGTATCAATTTCCTTCCAATTATCCAACCCAGCAGCTCAGGCTCCAATATGGTGCAAACCTCCCCCTGACAAATTTCAACGCCAAGATTTTCCTTGTGGGTGGAATCTGTGACCATGGCTCCAGAGTTTGTCACACCATTTTGTGCAGATCCAATTTTCACATGGTCTACCTTCAAGTCGAGCACAATCCGCCAGGCTCGCCACCTTTCCTCCCGCCACTCACGGTCCACCTTGACGGTCATTTTGCGCACTCTGGAAGAGTTGTACCACCTGGAGTCTAACGTCCCTGCTGTGGGCTACAGCCCTGCTTGGGGTCTCAAGTGGGTGGAGGTGGCCGCCCTCCTTAATGCTCAAGTGAGACAACACAAGCATTGGGTTTGTGTTCAGTACAAAGCTAAACACATTACAGCAGATGACACATGCTCTACTTACTTTTTTTAGAAAATTCTTTGCACCGCGCCAGAGCTCAGCCTACACACAGGTGCAAAGGCCAGACAATTCCGTAGTGAATATGCAGCTGAAGTGGTGGTCGAGATACAAAACTATTACTCCAAACTGTAATAATCCAAACCAATTCAGCTGGCCAAAATGTCAAATTTTCTCAATAGTGCACACCTCCGCACCGCTTCCCATTTCCCAGAGTTTATGAATTTGATTACTCAGGACAAACTCTGGTCTGCCGTTCGCGGTGCACCATATAGGAAATGCCCAGGCCCAGATGGCATCCCTTATGAGTTCTATAAGAAGTATTTCAAGGATTTATCCTCATTGCTGCTTGCCTCACTTAACCAATGCCTTCTGAAAACGCGCCTCCTACCTGGAGGACATGAGGCCTACACCATTACGATATACAAAAAAGGGAATAAGCTGGACTTGGTCAACTGGCGCCCCATTTCTCTCACTAACACTGATACAAACCTTTTTACTAAAATCATGGCTAACCGTCTAGGGATTGCTGCCTCTGATCTCATCTCCCCTGAACAATTCGGTTTTATACCAAGAAGGTCAATTTGGGACAATATACACACCGTGGCCAATGTTTGTCAGTCCACGGCCTTTTGAGCTCTTGTATTTTTAAACCAGCAGAAGGCCTATAATAAAGTTAACTGGGACTACCTCAGAACCTGCCTCCACAAGTTCCGCCTATCCCCTCGCTTCATCAATTGGGTGATGTTGCTAACAAAATCCGCCACAATGGCTGTGCGTGGCCCTGGCTTTCTCACAGATGTAGTCCGCCCTCAAAGGGGCCTATGCCAAGGGGACCCTCTTAGCCCACCCTTGTATAACTTCAGCCTTGACCCACTTCTCCGAAATGTGAATGCCCGCCTTACTGGGGTCCATGTGCTAGGCCAAGCCCCTGTCAAGATGTTGGCATTTGCTGATGACTGTGTGGTTGGGGTGTCTAACAATCATGATGCACGCGCGCTTGAAGATACTATCCCGGTTTACTACAGGGTAAGTAATGCTGCACTTAACTCCTCCAAAACCGAAATCATTCTCCTTGGTTGAAAAAATCCGCTGGGACCCAGCGCCTTGTTTCCAATCTGCCTCATCAGCTAGCACACGAGTTAGCTTTCCTTGCCCACCCCATACCTCCCACCTGTGCTCCCCTTTGTGCCAAGTCCCACCGTTGTCCCTGTCCGCCATTTGGGGGTGTGGCTGGAAGCAGGCGGGTACGCCTCATTGGTGATGGAAAGCTATAAACTGGACAATGTGACAAAATGCATAGCTTCCCTCAAAGCCCGCCGGACCTCCCTTACAGGCAGGGTAGTACTATCCAACACTATGCTCCTCTCTAAAGTTTGGTTTGGGGCCCACGCAATAGCCTTTTCGCTAAGTTTCTTCAAATCACTATACGCCCTTCTGCAAAGGTGGCTTTGGTCAGGCCACCCACCGCCGGTGCACCTGGATGTCATGTTTGGCCCTCGCCATAGTGGTGGTATGGGGTTGCTCAACTTTGAGGCCCATGCTGCCAAAATTCTTGGCACCTGGATCGCTGCCGTTACTAACCCTGCAATTTCAACCCAGAACTGGTCCCACGCGGCCCGCTCCAACTTCTCCCGCGCCCTGGGCCTCACCAATCTGACTCACTCACACTCTCTGTTAAAGTAACTGGCTTTACATCCTTCAGCTGCGGGCCCACATGGGACGTCACCCCACTTCAAACGGATCCTCATCTCCATGTGGAGCGCTGAGTGGAGAATCCGCATTTGTGGGCACACCGCCCAAAGGGGGCGCCCCTCTCCTCAGTTCACCCAGGAGGTACAGGGGCTTCCCATTCTGAACGGAGTGATACCCATGAGGCCCCATACCTTGTCCAGGGTGGACTACTTGGACATGATGGACATCCCCTACCCCCTTGATACCCAGAGAACCATTTGAAAGTACGCCCATCACCCTCTTCTGCAGCCACATATTTGTTTCCATGTGTGACGCTGCTTGAAATGGGTATACTGTACTATCAAACGCTCTAACGCTTTGCACTCATCCTGTGTAATGTGTGGCCAGTATGGAACACTGTTTCACCGCCTGGAAAAGTGCCCTCCATCTAAAGCGATATGGCGTGAGGTGCAACGTCTGCTTCGCCAGGATCAGGCACAGCCCTTAAGTCTGTCTAGGGACATGTTTGCTTTATCAATGGCCTCCCCTCTCCAACCCTCCCTCCACACTTTGGTGGTCGCAATCACCATGTGGACGATCCACACGATTGTCTTAGATGCCATATCAGGCTCCACCCCCACCTCCAGGAAGCTGTACGCCGGTTCAGGTCGCAATTAGTGGACCACTTTTCAAGCGTGGATGTTTGGGTACCTCCCACCACGTCGCCACCAGTTGGTCTTGTCCTAGTTCCCGGTTTGGTTCATCAACTCAGACCCCTTCCTACATATGTGCTTAATAGTGGCGCCTTCCCCTACGCACGTGACCCCCCTCCTTGTCTTGGAGCTCCTGCTGACAACAGGAGATAGCATTAGCTTCTCTGGGGTGCCCTCCTCTAGCTGGAGCTTTCTCTTTCTTTGTGTCTTATCAGAAGTGTCCGTCCCCTGGTCAGCCAACCCTGAAGAGATTTTAACAATGTTCAGAAACAACAGTGCCTTGACATCACCTCTATGAAGTTATTCATTTCTATAGTGCCATCCAAAGAAACTCAAGGCTTCTTTTCCTTCTGTTCTGGGCACCCAAAAATTTTAAGATCTGGCTTTCTCCTTGTGAAAAAGCTGAAACGTGGTACTCACTACAGAAGGACCCAAGCTGAAACTAGCAAAAACATTGATCATATATTTTGGAAGATAACTCTAGTAAAAACTCCTACCTTAGATAGGAAGAAGCATTAGCCAATGGACTAGTGATTCTCAAATTGAGATACAACCTTTACAACCAGATAACCTAGCTTCTAGATATCTTCAAATTCAATCTACCCTTGCCAGATCATAGTCAGTTCTATCTCTAAGTTGACAATGTAGCCAACACCATTCAACAACTTTTATAGGAATCTATTCTACTAAGATTCAACCCAGCTTTTTATGAGCTGCCTCTGTCCCCTCTTATATGCGGAGATTCTACAGTTTAGCTACCTTGGCAGCAAATAGATGGTTAGTGGGACAGAACCCTATATAGTCAGTTTTTACATACTGCCCTCCATTATCTCCTCCAGCTAGTGGGCTACACCACCCTGAGATGTTACGCCAGCTAGGATTGATGCAGTGCTTTAGTTTCAATTTGTTCAAATTTTAAAAGGCCGCTTCCACTTATGTTCAGGTTAACCGTCACCTAATCAATAGTTTACAAAGCCAAATCGCCTTACTGGACTCTGGAATTTCTAGCTATATGGAGATTTACCTCACTCAACAACTACAAAGTGTGGTATCTGTTGTATGTGGATATATACAGCATACCCCATTGGAAGCTGCCACCCAGACCCATGTTTTGTAATTGGCATTAGTGCAATGGGTAAATCAGGTTCAATAGTTGCATAACCAAATGCAGCGCAGAACTGCCGTCGTTTTTGAAGAACATGAAGTACCATAAGGGCCATATTGGATTTCTGGAACTGATGGTCCCTGAAGGCCTCAAGGCCCTGAAGGTCTTTGAGGACTTAGAGGCCCGGAATGGGATAAATGACGGCCAGGTTCCAGGGATTACCTTCCCCCTGAGTTAGAAGCCCTTTAATTGAAGATCCCAAGTGAGATGAAATTCTCAAAAAGATGGAAACCCTCCAAAAACAAATTAAGGAAATTGCACAAGGATGTGGAGTTCGCCCTGACAGTAGCCCAACTGATCATGATGTTACTTTGGAAGCTTAAGACTATAAAAGTGAGAATTTTAAAGCAATTTTTTGATATTTATTTTTACACAGTTCAGTAAGATGGGGAATAAATATGCTAACATAGAGTCTTGGTCAGCAATTGTAGTCTGAGTTTCTAGGTCTAAAAGCCCAAATAAATCAGAAAGCCAACACCAGTATTCTCAACTGATTCTGATAAAAGTTATAGGATGACGTAAAAGATTGAAGACAAATGGGCTAACAAGTCCCCCAAGGATTTGCTGATTCATTGTCTATTAAACCTAGCAACATCATTGAGACTTTCATCAATACCTTATCCACATCATCTGGCTCCCCTTTCAAACTCGATTCAAAGAACTTTTTGTCTCTGGTCAAGAAAGCATCAAATTATTCATAAATACATATGAGAGCTTTAAGGAAGAAGACACCAATCGCTGAAAAGTGAAGCATATTCACTCCTGCATATGTGGAGAAGCCCAAGAAACTATGACCCCCGCCTACATGAATGCCAGACCTGGTTTAGGTTAGAATCGCTCTAGTACGTTATTTTGAAAAATACCAGACCCTCTTGAACCAAAAGCAAGCCTTTATTGCCACTTTCCTTAACAAAGAGTTGAAAGCCCCTCTAATTTCTCGCATCATTTTATGCTAGCGCCCATCCAACATCTACTATTAATCAACTTTCTTTAAAAGACGCCATTTCCACCGTCCTCTATGCCCTCAAATATTGGCATGAAGTTCATCTCCACATGATAGACATAAACAAACCTTTATATGTATCCATGAAATCAAGGAGGTTGTAAATTAAATCCCAGAGGCCACCTTGAACAAGTACCTAGCCTCAGCTTGGCCCCTCGTAGACCTAGAGTACATGCCCTAGATACCAAGGAGAAGAACTTGACTATATGTTCTACTGCAAAGACCGTCAGCACGCCTAATATGAATGCTACAAGTGACGTGAAGAAGAGGCAGAACGTGAGTTGTTATAAAGGAAGTCATTATGAAGAAAGATGGTCTTTGTGCTGAAGCTCCCCTACTATGCCGCTACACAAATCCAAATTTCTTACAAGGCTTTTAATTAAAGAACCAAAGAACAATGAGCTAAGATATTGATAAAAAACATTTTAATACCTCTTATTCATCTGATTAACTGCTAATTTTTATCACTTTACTGCTATAATTCAATAGTCTGGCTACTTGGGTTGCATTCAATTTCATTGAGATTAATTTACTCACCATGATTGTTGGTGGGTCCCCACTAAACGTAATCTCCCAAAATAATGAAACAATAAAAATTGCACCCATTCTAACACAATATGTTGAAGATGTCACCGCTGGACCTCAGTGCACTGGATATAGATGAACCTACACTGCGTTACCCTCAAGTGTGGTTAACTTTTTATAAACCTCAGACATAGCCCTAGATAATAAAATAAAAGCTACCTTTATGTACATAATTCCTTTTGAAGTATGACGCCATTATTATTAGCAGAGAGATCTATCTCTAATTGGTACTTACATCTCCTTGGTGTTTGGAATGTCCAGGAGATTAAAGAGCGCATAAAGGCTCAAACATGTTTATTAAAGATGGCTAATCAAATTAATTGGCTTGAATACCACATCCAAGAATTGCGCATACTACTACCTTGTGTAGTTTATGGAGCTGAGGGGATTCCTGTGTATTTATAGAGCCTAAAGTGATTTCTAAGGTCCCATGTCATAGTAGAACCTGGGTCCACGTAACTATTTTCTCAGGAAACCTCTTAGAGATCTGAGGAGCTTTAAATCTTTCACAAAAGAGATTCTGACTTTTCAGCTATTTTCAACCGCAAATACACTGGCTCAATCTCTATATTGCTTGCCAGCTTAACTCCAAAAACTCGAACTATTGGTCCCAATGCTCTGATATACTATTTACGCTTAGTACTCAGTATTGAAATAAGCTGTGTCCCTGGGTTTGGAAGCAATTGTGACTTTGGGTTAGAAGAGCCTTCCAATGTGGTACTAGTAAAAACCTTGATAGGAGAAAGCCTAATTACAGAATAAAGCAAGAAGGTTGATGAGCTTTTAGATGTTACTCTGATCTATCCTCCACGTCCACATATGACTTGGAAAAATGAAAGAGGTTGCGCACAATGTGGAGTTGGGACACTTCCCCTATATGCTCCCAACCCTGACAAAAAAGCAAAGTAGAAGTGGCTCAAATTATAACTGAGCTTAAGGAGTTGCTAAATTAGTATTTCTGAACCTTCTTGAAGTTCCAGGGCGTCTCCTCTTTTGCTTGTTCAGAAAAAATATGGGAGCCATCAAGTTGTTTTAAATTACTATAAGGTAAATGCAGTGACCCAAAAAGGATAATTATCTCCTCCCATGAATCAATGACTATACTGCTCCTGACTGGACCTAGTAGTTCTCAGCAATATTTTTCCAGAGGGTATTGGAAGATTGAATTAGCACCTGAAGAACAAGATAAGTGCGCCCTAGTTCTGAATGAAGGGCTATTTTGAACCAACCCGCATGCCACAAGGGCTATATAGTGCCCCTGTAACATACCAACGTGCTATAGATGGACTACTAAGTAACTTAAAGTTGTCCTTAAAATTCTGGTATACATTAACAATATTACCATATTCTCAAAACCTTTCAACGGCCATCTAGAGCACTTTCATCAAATTTAAAATCAACCTCAAGAGGCATCATTAAAACTCAAGCCCTCCAAGTGCTAATTCACTCAGCCAGAAATGGAAATGTCTGGGCATAAGGCCACAAGTGAGGAATCTAACCTTTACCCAACAAAGTTGCTGCAATAGAAAAGATGACACCCCCAGAGTATTAGGGGCATACAGGTGTTCCTAGTAATGGCGGTCTGTAATAGGCAATTTATACCGCAATTTGCTGATCTTGCTGAACCTCTGGTGTATCTACTGCATAAGAACAACACTTTTGAATGGAACCTAAAGCAGAAACAGGCTTTTAATATCTTATGGATGGCCATAATTACCCAGCCTGTTTTTGGTTCAACTTATTTTAAGCAATCCTTCATACTATTTATTAATACTAGTGACTTGGCTGTGGGGGCTATCCTGGTCCAACTAAATGAGCAGCAAGTGTATTGACCCGTGGCTTACTTTAGAAAAACTTTATCAAAGGTCAAATGAACTACAATATCACTGAAAAGAGAGTTTTTAGATTTAGTACTTGCAATTAAGCACTTCTGGCCCTATTTATATGGAAACCATTTTACCATCATTACCAACCATGCATAAATAAAAAAATACTTCAACAAATGTAGGAACTTATGGTCAATTGGCTAAATGGGCTTTCTGACTACAACTTTATGACTTTACCACTGTACACCATGTTGATATGACCCAAAAAAACTTTGGATAGGAATTAAGGATGTTGAACTTGGCATTATAGTGCTCAAAAAAGATTGCTTGTACAATTTGATTGTATAACTAAATCATTGATAGTTAGGAACCCATTAAAACATGAAATACTTAGATCAAATCCAAAAAAACTACATTTAAAGGATGTCATGCTGCATAAACTAATTAATAAAAGTAGCTACCCTATTTGCGACCCTCCTCCCAACTGATATCATCATTGAATTGAAATCAAATGTATAACATAGAGCGATTAAAAAAACTACTAGTGGCTGAGAAAATAGTACTACTGGGACCATATTCTTGAAACTATACAGGAAGTATTGGACGCCTGTCTAACATACAGGACCCAGGATCAGCCAATCCTTCTCAATCAGCATGAGGACATAACTTCTTCTTTGCAATTTATTGTCACTAGTTTGGACTCAGCACCCCTAATTAAAGTACTTCACAAACATTGCTATATTCTTCTCACAATTGGACATCTCATTAAATGGGTTGAGGCTATTTCTGTCTCTGCTGCTACTACTAAGGCCACATTCTTATTCCTGTTTATCCATTTTCACCCAACATGGATGCCCAAGGGTTTTAATCTCAGACAATGGGTTGAACTTTACATCCCAAGTTTTAAGAGCTAATTTTTAGCACTAGTGGTGCCCAACCCAAAAAGGGGGGTCACTACGCATCTTTATTTGCAAATGAGCCATATAAGGGATTATCACAATAAAAATTCCTAATAAAGCCCCCTAAGTTATCAGCCTAGGAAGCCATATCAGATGGTGAGGAAGCTTTGGGGAAATTTTTGTCTGGTGCTCACTTTAGCTGGCGGACCATGGCAGATAGCATAGGAGTTGAGTCATCAGCTGCATGTGGCATAAGGAGGTATAGTTGAGGGTTTTCTTCATTAATGAGGCCTGCAGTGTCCATTGCCTCAATATATTGAGAAAACTGATGCTCAGCAAAAGTGATGAGAACTGGCACACAATTAAATGACTTGATGTGCTGGCAGGTTTGGAGATAATTGGGGTCAAAAAGAGAAGTTTTTGCTGCATCAATGCAAGCATGGCTTACACTAAAAGCGAGCTCCTCAATTGCATATTTTGCATCATCCTCAAAATCTTTGGGGAAATTGGGGATAGTGATACCTAAACTAGGGGTTCCATCGCCCCATGGAGTTGTTGGCGGAGTAAGGTGTTGGAAGGAGCAGCAGCAGCGTTGTTCAAGAGCTAAACTCCTTATTTAATGTCAGGATTCTCCCTTTATTGGGGAAAGACTCAATTAGGGATTGCGACCTGCCTATGGTGGATGTCAGATTGGGCTCCCCATTATCTTGGGTTGAGCCTGATCCAAAGTATAAGGGATTAGCCTCAATAATTAAATTATAATTGAAATTCAAATTTGACTTTGGCAACTAATGCTGAGGATGTAAAAACTAAATCAAGTCACAAAAAAATCCCTTTCACTGCTTGCACAACAATCAAATTACCCTTTTGGGTGCACTGGCAACTTATGCTGAGGATGCGCCCATTCCCCTGTATTATTAATTTATTCCATTCATATTTGGCAAGCAATGCCAAGAATTTCCTTCCACAATCCATCAAGGTCTTATAAATACATTAAGGATCATTTAAAATGATTACTGTTTCTCACCTATCTCCTTTCCAATTTTAGCTTTACTTAGGGCCTAGATGGCCTATTAACTCTCTGGGGGCTTAGGACCCTTATTAATATGGGCCAGGTTGGAGTTTCTCCCCCAAAAGTCCCAACATTTAATACTAATCAAAACTTGACTACTCCCTATAATCCTTCTACTAATGGGGAAGTAGAACATGCAATTAGTACGCTAGTTTCCTATTCTCCTTAAGATGGCTTCTCAGAACTCATGTGATGGAACTATTACTTGCCATCCACTTTATTACCTTATCAAAATAAGCTATCACTATATAGTTAAAATGCCACTATTCCATGTTATATAGTGAAGAGAGCCTCTACTGCCCAATAAAGCTCAATCTTTAGTAAACTCCGCCACTCCTGAGACTGATGAGCTAATTATGAGGGTGTTAGATGATAAAACATCAGGCTACAAGCACTCGCCACTCAAGGAATAATTTTGACAATCATGAAGGAAGCTATACAATCTAATGCTAGTTTCCCAGCTCTCCCCAGATTTTACATCAGGGACCTTGTATTGTTTAATCATCCTCACCCTGGTGGGCTTAAAAAATTGGACACATCCTGGTTGGGACTTTATCATATACTATATTAGCCAATTCCAATTAACACATTGTCAATGTTATCCAAGGTATGGTAGTTAATTTCATATATACTAGGAGTTTGCACCCATATGTCCCCCTATGACAGAGTCTTGGGGCAATGTCAGAGTTCATACTAAGAATGTTCTTAAAGTATAAATATAAGTTGGATGACAAAGCATATTAATATTTCCCTCCAAAGTTGAGCCTGCAGGAACCATACTGATTGTCACTCAATAGACCCCTGTCCTTATATGGCAAGGATTTCTAAGAGGGTTTCAAGAATCATCATCTTATGCAGTTACATCCCAGTATCAGAATTGCAACTAAAAGCTCAGAACAATGGGAAGATGACAATCCTAAAACTTCCCAAAAGAGGTGATCATGGCTTGACCTTCTTATTGAAAGAGGATTGAAGATCCTGGCATGGAGGACCTAGGCGCCAGATCTTCCACATTCACCAACACAATATATATATCTTTAACTAGTAAAGCTTAGTGTATATATTCTCTTGTTAATTATATGCTTATTTTTACCCCTTTGCATAGTTACAATAAAACAATTTTGTTTTCAGGAAAATCTCCAACATATTGAACATTTTAGAATTTAAAGTGCCTTACCATCGCCTCTCTACAACCATTTGGCTCTACAATGCCATCCCAAAGTAATTTAAGGCTTCTGTGCCCTACTTCTCTGAGAAACCTAAATCTTTAAGATCTGGCTTTTTCCTTATAGTAAACTGAGACCCCTATTACTCAGAAAATTAACATTTTGATATCCTAGACTTGCTATCAGTTTGGGAATCTCATAGTGGTCTTAGTCCTATTAAATTTTCTATAGGGTTGCTTCTGAAGAAAACTGTTTTAATGATGTAGTTAGACACATTAGTTTTTATGAAAACAGTTTTTTCAAGATCCAGATGAATACATAAAGTAACCAAAAGATATCTCCTTAATTGCAAGAAATACCTTCTCCTGTTTTAAGCACCATTTTCTATGGAGCTTAAATCATAAGTCTATTAGATGGGAAGATGGACATAGAAAAGTTTATAGAAGATTTTTGTAAAAAAATTAAACTTGGTAGTCATGGGACTACCGGTAGACATGGAATCCTGGGCAGACTTATGCTTTGGGAAGGAATGAAGGGTTGGTTAAAAATGTTGTAGAAGCACAAGATATTAATGTTCTCATCATCTGTTTTCTTGCTAGCTAGCTATACGCTCGATCTGAGTCAGATTGGGGGCACGCCGGATGACCCAGTATTGGAGATGCAAGCCGCTTGAGTACTGATGGGGTTTCA
Organism: Massospora cicadina; assembly: GCA_022478985.1. NCBI lineage: Eukaryota > Fungi > Entomophthoromycota > Entomophthoromycetes > Entomophthorales > Entomophthoraceae > Massospora > Massospora cicadina. The sequence continues at coordinate 25,515 of JAKSZP010000614.1, forward strand.
TCAATCTTCAAATGGTTGCCATAGTCTAAGTTCTCAGCTGATTTCTTTAATTTTATTCTCAAATGATAGGCCTGTTGACGCTCTGCATAGGATTTGCCAGTTTTTGGTTTGAAATTTTTGGTTCAAGTTTTATTGCAATTTTTAGATCGAGGCATTTAAAATTTTTTGAGTTCAAATGTTGTTGATATTTTCTGTGAGTGCTTCTGGTATTCAGAATTGGTGTTATTGGAGAAATTTAGTTCTGAGGATCACAACGCACTTTGTTTTTGCGATCAGACTTGTAGTTCCTGAGATATTTAAGTTTTAGTGGAGCAATTTAGAAATTTTTGGCGTGAACACCCTCACACAGACAAAGCCTAGAGGCGACTGAAGTCAGTTGTCAAAATTCTCAGTACTATTGGTGGAAGGGGGCCGAGTGATTCAATCACCTGACACCTGGTTTTCTTGGATTGGTTGAGCGGTTTGTGAGATAGTGGTATGCCAAAAGTACATTTGAAACATAACAGTCAATTTTTGCAAAACGTGCGAGTAAGACATTACATTCTTATGGATTCCATGTCAAAGTCTTCCCAATTCTAGGAATCTATTGTCAAAGTGGCCCACTCGCTCAGGGGGTGGTGATGTTTGGGGTGAGTCATGGAAAATCGATATTATTTGTTTGTTCATAGGGTTCACCAACAGGCGAATCAGAGGGTCTATTTCTGACGTACAAAGGATTTTTTCTCATGGTTCCAAGCATGTCCAACTGTGTTAAAGCCCTGGAATTGTATATATCAGGGGCTACTTCAGAGCATACCAGAACTCTTCTATCCTCTGCAGACAGAAGGAAGTCCAATTCCAGATCTTATATATAACTATATTTGGTGCTATTAGCACCAATTAAAATTGACAATAGTAAGGGCATATCTTTTGAAAGACGTTACTTTATTGATGACCATAAAAGGTATTTATAGTATTTATAAAATAAGGATGTTCAAAGTAAGGACTTAAGTAATGACAAATCAAGTTCAAAATATGCAATTACTATTTACTGCTTGGTTTCAGGCCTGGAAGGGTTCATTACTTTGATCCTCTGGTATCTTCTATGCTGCTTACTGAAATTGTTTAGATCTTGGGTCTGCTTGTGACCGCGTGGCTGTTGCTCTGCTTGCTCCTAGTATATTTTTGACTCTTGTGTCTGTTGCAGCTGCTTTGCTACATTAACAGTTTTAACTGTTGGGGCTTGTAAGATTAATTTGCTTCCCATTTTGGTAATTTTAGTATCAATCAGCTTTATATGAATAGGGAAACTCTCCTTGGATGAGTTTTTGTAATTTTCCCATTATTAGAAGTCATCCCCAATGGTATAAAAGGGGTTCCTCTGAAGCATCATCTGCTCTGTCGTGTTCATAGTTATATGGACTGGTATTTATACTTTCAGGTCATCTGACGTCATGCTGACCAAATGGTAAATTATTTTGACAGTCACGGGGTATAATGGCCTCCTTAGACAAATATCTTAGGCTCTTAAAATCCTATAAAAGGGGCTTTATTATTTTAAATCATTTTGATTTCTGGCCATGTTAGTTTGGACTCAATCTTCATTATTTCCAGCTATATCATTAATACCAATACTATTATTTATCAAATTAGAGTTTTTGGGGTTTTTCTTCCATTGTTGAAGAATTAACCCCCTATAGTTAGGCGTTCCTAACTTAACCTCCCCAAAGATAAGTCTAGAGAAAGACTTCAAGCGTAAGGCTTGGACTCAGTTAAAGGTGATTTGGGTGGTGTCATCCTTGATGAAATACTCAGTTCCTCTTCTTATGGCAGCAGTTGCAGGTCTCATCCAGACAGCCTGTAACTTCTCAGGTTGTCCTGTGCGCATTTTGTAGAGCATCACTTTTTAGTCCACTCAAATATGGGCAACTTGAGTTTTTGGTCACTCTCTTTAATAATCTTTCTAAGTGACTTCATTATGTTTCTGCAGACATTCAACTAAATTTTACTAAGTTCTTTGCTAACTCTTCCTGAATTTCTTCCAGGAGGTAGATTCTTCCTATCCACATCCATGATTGTAGCTAACAAGCTGATAAGGCGTATTCTCTTCCATATAACGTCTTAATTGGAGACATTCCAATAACCTTGTAGTAGCTTGACTGGTAAACAGATAAATCTGATGGCAATAAGATGCTACATTTGGATTCATGGTTAACCGCAATCTTTTATGAGATTGAAGTAAAGTTCCATTAACTCTTCACATGCTTTTATTGGCAGATGGTGTATAAGGCGTAGTGAATCCTTTTTGACTCCTTTTAGGTCCTTCAGATGTCTCACTACATCTGAGATAAAGTTCCAGCCATTTTTAGAAAGAAGTTCCTGAGGGCACCCACGACGTTTGATGACCTGGTGGTAAAGAAACCTTGTGGTAACTCTTGCAGTAAATACCTTGACTATAATCTCTTCTGTCCACATGATGATGTAATCTATTGCTATGAATATAAAATGATTCCCACTTGATTCTAGGAATGGTCCAACAACGTCAATGGAAACGTTGTGAAATAATGCGCTTGGAGGGATAGGCTGAGATTCAAACTTCTTTGTGAGAGGCTTGTATTAGGCGCATTAAACACAGTGCTCCATAGCCTGACTAATATCGTCCAACAAGGCCTCCCAGTAATATATTTTCTTGAGATAATGGTACGTCTTTTGTAGAAATCCAAGGCCTACTAAGCAATGTCATTCAATAACTAGTTCCATTTGTTCGCTTTGTTTCACATAAGGTATCTATTTTCCTGTAGAAGTTTCTCCCACTGTCCATCTTGAAACTTCGTCGCTCTTTAACAGCTCTTCAGTTTCTTCTTAACAGCATCATCCTCTTATTTCTATTCACTTTAGTTTTCCTATAAACTCTTAGATCCTATTTCTCTCATGAACTTGCAAATGAAAAGTGCAACTGTGACAAGCCATCTTCACTCAGGTTCTTTTCTTCTGCTCGGTGCCAGATCTCAAAGTTGTAGCCTTTAAACTGAATGGCCCATCTTGCTAGTCTTCCGTCTGGATACTTCATGTTTGTTAACCATCTCAGAGAGGAATGATCAATAATAAACTTAAAGTGTACATCATAAACATAGGGTTGTAAGCGGCATACTTCTCTGATCATCACTAGGCACTCACACTCTGTAATCATGTATATGAACCATTCTTTGTTAAATGTCTTTAATTGGAACTTGATCGGGTATTCTACTCCTTTTTTCCAACTGTGCTAGAATGGCGACCATACACACATCACTGGCATCTTTATACATATAGATGGTCTTCACAAAATCTGGGTATATCAAGATCAGGGCTTCCTTTACCTTCTACTTTAGATGGTGGAGGCATCTTCATGCTTTTGTTTCTAACTAAATTTAGCCCTTTGTTGAGTAGGTTCATGAGCGGCTTATAAAATGTTCGAAAAATTAAGCACAAATTTGAAGTAGTAACCACCATACCTAAGAACATTTACACCTCTCTTTTGCATTTGGGGGAACTATTCTTGGAAATGCTTCAACCTTCCTTGCTTGGGTTTTATTCCTGTTGGTTCACTTCATGACCAAGGAATTCCAACTGGCTCTTTAGGAACAAGAACTTGGTTTTCTTAAGCTTGTGTTTATCTCTATTACCCAGGCAAAAACCTCATACAGGTGTTCCAGGTAATCCTTGAACATCTTGCTGAACACCATGATATCGTCCAAGTAAATAAGCACACTCAACATATTCAGATCTCCAAAGATATGATCCATCATACTTTGATATGTGGCCGGGGGATGCACAAGACCTGTGGCATATATGTTGGCTTAACAAATCCTGACTGGTAATCAGTGCGTACTTCTCCTGATCTTCTAGAGACTTTCTATCTTACAGTACCCACTTTCCAAGTTCATGGATGAAAAGTAGCGCGATCCTCCAAGCTATTTCAATGCATTGTTGATGCGTTGTAGGGATAAGAACCTTTCTTTGTTAGGTCATTCAATCTTTGGTAACCATGCCTATGCGGTTAGTCTCATCCTTCTTTCTGACTAGCAGTAGGGGCGACTTCCAAGGTACTCTTGGAAGGGCGTATTAAGCCTTCATCCATATGCTGTTGCACTTTCTTCAATATGAATTCTTCTTTGCTCTTGGATCAGTGTTATGGCTTCGATTTGAAGGGATTGAGCTCCCAGTGTCAATCTTTTAAAGACCTCCCTTGTACAGGTCATAATCATTAGGTCCGCTGCTTAAATTATCTAAATATCAGTTCAAGAGATTATTCAGTTCATGTTCTTCCTGTGTGGTTGACTCCTGAATCCCAGTCTCTTTGATGCCAGTGATGGCGTGAACTGATCTAACGTCAGCGTAGTAGTACATCTTTGCTTTAGCAATGGGTTGAACCTTATTAGTCTTAATAGAGTGCTTTAAGATGTTTCCAAGAAGGACTTTGACTTCTCCTTGGCAGGTAGAATCATAGAATCTAGGCCTCACTCTGTATTCTTGTTCTCTGCCTCTTTTGAACTGTAAATTTTTTGAGCATCACCTGTTAATGTACATTGATGCTGATTTAAAACCAACATGGCTTTGTTCTTTTGGCAGTAGATCCATCTCTTTTCTAACGCATAATGGTAAACCAAACACTACTTCTTTGGTCTGTGGTAGCTGCTTGTTCCCTTTGTCTTCAGAATGTAGCTAACCAGATAAATTTGATGCTCTGTTTTGACTTGGCATACTCGCTTATTCTGAACCTTCCTCTTTATGTCTCAGAATACAAGTGGCATCTGGTAGTTTATAAGACTGATTGGACTCTATTTGGAGTAACAATTTCTCCAAAATTGACAGGAATTGAGTCTCAATTAATCAAATTGTTTGATCATTCTCAAGCACAACAGTTGGAGCAGGCTAGACAATGCAAAAAATTGTATGGATAACGCGGAATAGGTTCTAGTGCTTTGGTTGACCAATTTAATCATTCTGAACTTGGCTTGATAATTGATTTCCGAGTCAAACATAATCTCATCAGCTTGGAAGACATAATTTTAACTGGGGTGCCAGTGTCCAGTACTGGTAAGACTAAGACTTTGTGAATGACTTACACATTTGAAATGCTCTTGCCAATAGCCATGCTCATGGTAAGAATGGCACTGATTGTCTGAAAATTTCTCCTAACTTCTCAGGTAAACAGGAATCCTTGCAAGCTTTAGTTGACTTTTGATAAGTACTTAAAATCCTCTTTAACGTGGTATTCATGAGATTTTTGTTATCCATAATACTGTCAATGATTTGAGTTGGCTTGGAAGCTTGAGACACATAAGATTGCTTGGGGGCTTAAACTACGCTTGATTAGATCTGATGCAGGCAGGCACAACCGCTTCACTTGGAGCTCTGATAACATAGTATCATGAATCAGCCCATGACCCAGGATCCTTGTCATCAATTCTGTAGTATGGTGTACAACCAAATTGACTGATCCTAAGACCTCCTCTTTAAGTTCATCTTATATTTTCTTCTTCTAGAATTATAATAGCTTCTCCAGAAGTGTCCTTTCTGCTGACAATTGTTGCATTTAAACTTGGTGGAATAGGGTACTTCTGTTCTACTAAGCAGTAAGCCTTTTCCTTAGTGTCAGGCTTCGCCCTAGTAGGTAACGCATTTGAACTCGGTCTCACATTACTTTTATTTTATTTAGGCAATTTTAGCCTATATTTTTATTACTAATTTAACAATTGGTATCTTATTAAGATTAAGGCCCAAAATCATTAACCATATTTTACCTAGCATCAAACAGTTAATAATGCCAAATTCATAGTTAATGAATTTTGAGATGAATCTCCCATTAATTCTCCATTGGCTGATAAATAAGGAAAGAATTCCCAAGTCAAGTTACTATTCCTTCTGATATTAGGCCTAAGAATGTATTCAGAGTTTGACTCCTCTACCCTTTTCATTAACCAACTCACGCCACATATTATACCTTGTGTCACCTATTCTACCTTTCAACAATTGCAAAAATTTTTAAATATTGATTATTATTAGTCAATAACCCCTATAAACTTATTACTTGCACAGGTTCAGGTTTTTGTGCAATTTTTCACGTTGTATAGTTGTTTGATATAATCAGTTGATAATAGTATGATGACTATTATCCATAGTTGAATGGAAGTCCTACATCTCGGCCCAATTCTTTGCCAATATTTCCGCCCAAAATACTTGTATGTCTCAAAACAGGGATTTGTTCCCTCATACTGTACAACCCAATCTTCTCTTAGATCCCTGTTGACAGCTTCTCCAGTTCGACACAATTGTCAGCAACCCCCAGTTTGTTTCCACTTATTCTCTGGATCTCCGCTCAGATACTTACTCTTTTCATCAAATAGTCTCCCAATTATCACACATAGCAATAATATTCCCGAGAAATAATAGAACAGGTGGATGCGATAGAGTTTACTACACTGGTATATCTACTATATACTGTATAAACTTAAATAAACTGTCTTTAGTATGAGTGAATTCTACGGAATTTATAGTGGGGATTTATCCGTCTAACCCTCATTTGACACCTCTTCACTGAAATGGCAACCGTTGCCATTGAATCATCCATCCTTGTCTCAGCAGCGATGGTCTTCCCCATCCTGGCTAGGATTCCATCATTGGACATCAAGGCCTAAAACGAAAAGAGTCAGAAAACGTGTCCCTAAAGTTTTCCTCTCAATCCAAGCAAACCAATCATATTTGGCAAGCAACCTGCTTAGGTAATGGGACTTGGTACCCATTAAGGCAGGTCACAAACTAACTAATCAATTCGCTAATGCAGGCGGCATCACTCGCCTCACAACTTACTACTTACATTCCCACTCAGTCAGTGATGAAACCTGACTGATCCCAATTGGTACACCTGATAGTTAATCACTATTAGATGACCCTATTTTGTCAGCAACTCTGCCCAACGAGATCTTAAGAATTTGTCTGGATCAATCCTAATGGATTTGACCAGGCAAATATCCTAAAATTCCTCAATCATAGTTACCCTGAAATCAGGGTCAACTAATTTCCAATTCATCTTGCATTAGGGAATTATCCCCTAGCAATTTCTGGTAATCTAACCAGCTGGGAATATGGGCAAAAATACCACACATACCCCCCCTTGCCTAGATTTCCAGAGAGTAAAGGACTGGGGCAGGAGAACACTGCTTTGGACACTCAGTCAAATACTTCATTTTTCTCATGTAAAGTATGATCACCAATACTTAACGCTACTCAAAACAACCTTTATCATGCGGCTCTTTTCCTCTTCCTCCTCACTACTACTTACTCAGAGCGCGGTCCCCATGATCTACTGTCATGTTATGCTGATCAATTTACTCATGATGATATAAATCCTGGGATCCAGTTTTACCCCCATAAGAGCATATTACCTGCTGTCATATTCAGGATTCTTGGTCCAGTGTCCTCAATTTCCTGATTTTCTCCTCATCCTTGACAGGAGACTCTTGCCATCGATGTTCATTTTGTGGCTAATATAGAATGCTTCATTTATGTTCTCCTTAGTTATCTTCTTCTCATAGCCTCTTGGCTCATTTCATTCTTGATGCTTCTCTGGAGAGCTTATCCCATTAATTTTGAGATTAATTTCTCCAAAATTTGAGCTTAATTGATTGTAGAGTGCATAATGTCAACTATCATATAAGTCCAACATCCCACCTCTTGTCCAGCTCATATATCAAATTATGAGTCACAGTACTAACAGCTGCTTAACAGTTTGTTGATCAAGATCTTCAGCTCTTCCAGAAGATGAGTTGGGCTGCACTACAAAGCCTCTTCTATGGTCCTTCCAGGACTCATACGCCTAGTCTGGCACTAGTGGCTAGTCCTTCCGTGGATTTACTGGAAATGATAACCAACCTTCTGAAAACAGGACAGCAATTTTCTCGAATGACTCTCAGCAGATTCTCCCTCTGTCATCAATTTCATATTTAAATTTTGAGACTCTCCTGGATTTGGCTGCTAAGCAGATGCACCAAACATCATTGTTGATGCTCCTGAAATAATGCCCTTTGCTCTTGATCGTTACTTCCTCACCAGGTCAGACTTGCTTCCAGAGTTCCTCTTCTGACTTGGTCAATATTACAAACCAGCTGTCTTGGCCACTTAGCTCACCATTGGCAACAGCATTCATTTTGAACTCCCCTACACGGAATTGAGGGCCAAAGTCACCAAGGATTTATCCATAGCGCTGGGTCCTTCCGATCTTGAGAACCTCCTAGATCAGGATATTGCCGCTTATGCTCTTCGCTTTTCTGGCCAAAATTCTTTGAAGTTGGGCCACGAAGCTTCCAGCCTCTCCTAGGTTCCATTGCTCATTCTGCTTTAGCTTCCGAGAAGCTTGTAGTCATTGCTTTTAGGATGCCATTTGCTCCTTGCATGACTAACTCGTTTCTGGCACTCCCCATCAGTATCATCTTCTGATGGCTTTAATAGGAGGCATGATTTGGCAATTCTCATCTAGTATCTTTTGTTCACTGCTGGCCCATATGTCCGGTGCTCTTGATAAAGCCCATTGGCAAGTGCTCAAGACTAATCTTCCAGCTCTGGTACCATATCAGGATTACTTGGAGTTATCTGCTAAATGCCTCTTCCTGTACTGTTGCTTCCCTCCCCGCTCTGGGGTTTCATGATTAGCTTCTTCTGATATCTCAATTTCCCTTCCCCTAGTCACTTTATCACAGGGATCTGTGTCCACTCAACACTTGGTTTTGTGTAGTTTAGCCCTCACTAGCATCTGATCTCACATTGATTTTATTGGGTTTTTCACTCCTACTGCTATCCATCCTCCCTCCCCAAGAGGTGACATAGGCAGAATCATCCCAAATTGAGGATAATCAAAAAAATAAAAAATTATAAAATATATAAGTTTTTATTCTATGTAGTTTTCTATAATTTTTTCCATTATCTTTTATAGGGTTTTATTTATTCTTCTTTTTTCCATAGGACTTAACCTTTTTTTGTTCATAGGTCCAATTTTAATATTTTATTCCCCCAAACTGGATCCTTGGTATACCTAGACCTACCAGTTTTCTATGGTTCAAAGGTCTTATTTTATTTAAGACTTAACCATCTATTTTGGTTCAGAGGTCCATTTTTGGACCTGACATAACCATCAGGACATAACCAACTTAATGGTCAATGGTACTTTAGGAGCTCTTTTTTTCAATCCATTGCTTCAAATACTTAGCATGGACTCAATTTACTACTCTTTATCCAAGAGGTTCAAGATGGAATAGGCATCTGTTGCCATCTTAGCGACAATCTCTAACAGACCTGACCACAACGCATCCAACTTGTTTCTTCTCCTGAAACTATGTGTATTTCAATAGGCAACTCTTTTGCTATTAAATTTTGATAAGGCCAGTCAGTTCTTATCATCCATAAATTTCACTATCTTTTTCTTTAATGTAGTATTAAATGCTTGTGATTGCATTTAGATTAGGATATTTGTTAGTCAGTTCAGATGCTGTTTAGCACTCATCCACAATGTTGGTTCCACCACCAGATATAAAATTGGCAGCAACGCGACCCTACTCCCATATAGCAATTCCAACGGCCTTTTTCCCGTTGTTATATGATGACTGATATTGTAGGAGAACGTCACCAAACTTAGGTATGTTCCTCACAAAGAAGTTCTTCTTGTGACAAGCTTTCTCAGCATTGTGGCGAGCGTTCCATTCAAAAGTTCTACCAGTCCGTTTATCTCTAGCTGGTAAGGTACAGACGTGACTCCTCAGATCCTCATTATCTCATTCATTTGTGGGATCACATGAAATGTGAAGTTTGTCCCATTGTTGCTAAGCAGGACCAGCGGGCATCCATGTCATTATACTACTTGATCCAGGATGAACTTCACAGTGCTGGTAACATCTAATTTTTCCAGGGCCTTCATATTGGCCCATCTTGTCAGATGGTCAATAGCAACTATTATGTACTTGACTCCCCCTGTGCTCATTATTGGAATTTTGTGAGAAATTCTATAAGCAGTCGTGATGAAGGCTACAAAATTATTAGTTCCATGGCTCTAGCGAAGATTGACACAATTGCAACAAAGTTATTAGTTCTGTTGCTATAGTTGGTTCCAATCTGAAATTACAGAATCCTGTAAGTTAATAGACCAAAATTAAACTATGTGAGACAAGAATTTAGGTACTTTATTAGTTAAAACCTAGAGATATTTAAAGGGAAAATTAGGGGTTCTTTGTGAGTATTTTTCTTGATTCACCCAAGGTAAGATCTTTCCTACCAGAGGATCAATATTGTTGATTATCAATATTATTATAATATTAGTGATGATCATATCTAATAGAGCTTTAGTTAAATGCGATCGACCTTTTTAATGAGGCCTAGCCCCTTCAAAAATGATTAGTCATTTTGAATTGCTTGGCCATCTCGAATTATTGAGCTTCTTTGAGTTGATTATATTCATCCATCGTAGAAGGGTGATAACTCTAAAGAGTCTTTCTTCAGTTAAATTGAGAATTCTTTTTAGATTTCTCCATCTTATTAGACTGAGATATTGAATCTCGATCTAGAATACTTTCAGGCATCCTAGTTGTACCTCCAAAAAAGCCCCCTCAAGAACTTGCCTAGGGGGCACATACTTGTGAAGAAGCCTACTATGCACTCTATTGATAACAGCACCAGTATCAATAGAGGCAATGGAGTATTCAACACCCCAACGATAGATAATATGGTAAGGACCAGCCCATAAGGGGTCCAGTTTATGAAATCTTCCTCCTGGCCTATGGTGGTAAAAGAGTACAAGGTCTCCGACTTGATATTCTGGTAACATAGGTCTACTAGAATTGGTCCAGGTTCCTTCCTTCAAGGTGGTAGCGGCAAGGGAACTTGAAGCTAATGCTTGTAATCAGTTTATTTCATCAGCCAGTCTCCTTATCACTAAATCAGTGGTTTGCAGGGTAGTCTCTTCAAGTATAGGTTATACACTTGAAGGGAGGATAGGTTTCTGACCATATAAAGCTTTAAACGGAGACAATTAAATAATATGATGGTAGCTAACTCTATAAGCTAACATCGTACTGGGTAAGTAAATGTTCCACCTACTAGGGTCATTGGAAGCCAGCTTTCGAAGAATGGCTATGAGGGTACCATTAGCTCATTCAACAGTACCATTAGTGGAAGAATTATATAGGGATGTGAATGACTGGAAGGTACCCATTAATTTGGTAAGCTCAGCTACCACCTGAGATATGAAATTGGTCCCGTTATCCGATAATAGGACTTTCAGGCTGCCATGTCTGGTGAAAACTTGTTTAAAAAGGAAAGACGCCATAGTCTCGGCGGTGACCATGGAGACTGAGATAGCTTCAATCCATTTTGAGAAATGATCGATAGCTAATAGAATAAATTGATGTCCATAGGTGGCCGTAGGTAGAGGACCCACCACATCAATACTCACAGTAGAGAAGGGTTCAGAAGGTCCTATAATTTGGTGTTGGAACATCGAATTTCCTCCACGTTGTTGTTGGTATTTAAGGCATGACTCTAGTACATCATGTACAGATTCAGCATGTTATCCCAGTAACAATGATTTTTGACCACTGGAGGGTCTTAGTGACAGCTCCATGACCTACAGTATGGTGGGCCTCCATGATAGTATCAGTCCTCGCAGAAGGCCAAATAAAGGGCAACCACTTAGATCCTGACTTTTTGTATAATGAACCTTCTTTGATCTGAGTGTCTTCAGTTAAGGATTATAACTTCGATACAACATCCTTAGATTCATGGAACCAGAGCTCAGGTCTACTGATCAGGTCATAAATGTGATCCTCTTCTGAAGAGAATAATTTTAAGATAGGCAATTGAGAAAGGCCATCAGCGTTTTGATGTATAGCCCCAGTGCGATGTTGAATGGTAAAATCGTAATTTTAGAGCTTTAACGCCCATCTGGATAAGCGCCCATCAGGATCCTTCATTTGTTGCAACCACTTCAAGGAAGCGTGATCCGTCACAATAGTGATTATGTTTAGCCTTAGACAGGGTTTTACTATAGTACACGATGGTTGATCGACCAGATTGGTATCATGTTGAGCCAGAATGGCTCCAATAGCAATATCACTGGCATTGGTAAATAGAATAAATGTTTTGGAAAAGTCAGGATGGGATAAGATAGGTGCACTCATTAGGGCTTGCCACAACAGATCAAAGGAATGTTGCTGTGAGTCTTCTCATACAAAAGGAACTTCTTTATGCAATAAATAAACTAAAGGCTCTGCAATTTCCGCAAAATGGGGGATTAATTGTTGGTAATTACTGACCATTCCAAAAAATACTTGGATATCGTGCAAGCTTTTGGGAACAGGCATTTCCAAAATAGCTTGTACCTTATTAGATAAAGGTAAAATACCCTCGCGATTAACCTTATGCCCTAAAATTCCATCTCAATCTTAAAAAAAGCACACTTTGATGGTTTAAGCTTAAGAGAAGCATGACACAGTCAGCCAAAAACTTCCTTCAAATGAGCCAAATGCTCATTAAAAGTGCGTGAAAAAACATTAACATCATCTAGATAAACTAAAACACATGAAAGCTTCAAATCCCCAAACAAGCCATCCATGGCTCATTGAAACGTAGCAGGGGCATTGCAAAGCCCCTGCGGCATACAAGTGGGCTCAAATAGCCCCTCACTAGAGATCAAAGCACATTTTTGATGGTCTTCCAGGGCAAGATTAATTTGCCAATAACCGCTCACAAGGTCCATAGCTGAGAAATATTGAGACATAGATAATCAGCCTCAAGGAATCAGCTGGATAGTTGGACTAGGGCGTTGTCAATGCGGGGAATAGGATAATTATCACTTTTGGTAAAGTTGTTCAGTTTACAGTAGTCCATAACTACTTGATGACCTATGTTTTTCTTCTTTATCAGTAGAAGCGAGGATGACCAAGGGCTTTGGGATGACACCAGCAACCTAGCGTCCAACAACTGTTTTATCTCCGTCTGCATCTGTAACTCCTCTACTTTTGATTTATGATAGGGCTTATATTGGATGGGATGAGCATCCCCAACATCAATGGTAAGCGTCCAACATTTCATGTGCCCATAGTCAGTATCAGAATTAGAGAACATATCACTATAGGACTCCAGTAAAGTGTGGACCTTGTTAAGCTCAGCGAGGGTTAGTTCATTAGAAATATGAACAGTAGGAAGAGTGCATAGCAATTGGTCTGCGGGTAAGCCCATATCAGCCATAGACCCAATACACTGAACTTGTTTAATGTCCTCAATAGGTACCAGCAGGCCTCTTCCGATCTCTTGATGCTTCTTGACAACCATGTCCTTTTTGTGAGATTCCCCATCAGGAGATTGATTGGTCGCTGATAAGCTGTGTCTAGCACGCCTGGCAAGACTCTAGGCTCAAGAGGGCTAACTCCGTCAAAGCTGATTAGGTGCAATAGACATTTGTGGGGGATTTGAACGGTAATCTTCATGTCAACGACCCTTTGTTCACCCGCTTTGATTAGTACCTCTTTAGAAACATAGAAATGGATACCCTCTAGAGCATCCACTGGTGAAGGCAACTTCTTTGTATATCGTCCTGCTGTGGTGTAGTGCAGGGATAAGGCAGAGAATGGATATTCCATTAAGCAAGTGTACTCCTTTCTGTTAAGCTCATTGTTGGTCAGAATCATAATAACCTCGTAGTTAGTCAAGGAAAGATAACCCTGCTTCAAGTCAATGATCCCTTCGTATTCCAGCATAAACTGTGTGCCAATGAGTAGATCATAGGTATTGTTAGCCAAGGCCACTGCAGGGGCTAACAAGAGAGTTTCCCAAATCGAATGAGCAAAGAAGAGTATGCCCCAATAGCACATTTGTTGTAGGGACCAGCCATACCAAACTCTTGGGTGTAGTCAAGGTCAGGGGCCTACTTAATCTTTTTGATAAGTTTTGAGGACATAACATTCACTGAAGATCCAGTGTCAAGGATAGCTGTGACCCATACTCCTTTAATGAAAAACTCCACTTTTGTTAAGGTTCCACTTAAGTTGGGGGGAAAAGATAGGACATCTCTTAGCCGGAGAGTGGAAGCTAGTCTTTTGGAAGTCTCAGGGTATTTCTCCTGAATAGACTGCAGAATGTGCACACTATTGGTGGATTGAATTAATGAGGAGATGAGCTGGTCGGCATCACTAGCAGTTTCAATAACCTCCAGATCCCTCAGCACTTGATGAAGATAAGTTCTGTGGGGTATCCTAGCCATATCCACTCTCTCAGGGTTCAATCTGTCGATTACCTTCACTTCCCCTGAGGCTCCTAAAAAAATTACTTACATCTTCACAACCCCCTTCAGATTCATCATTAAAAGGGTTATTAATGAATGTTAGGGAGTCCATAGGGTGGGAGGTGGGTTCAGGGCTTCCCTTATGGCAGGATAGGTCCTGGGTAACTCCACCTTATTAACTCTTTGGGGGAGGCGTTGAAATTGTAACATCTCAATTTTCGACCTTCCAAGTAGGAAGTTTGAGCTTCCTCATGGCTACAGTTTTTGGATTAGAGTTAGCTGGAGGAGATAGCGTCGTGGAGGTGGATGCTTTAACTATTCCAGCTTTGGGTTGATCAGCGGCTGTGAGTCTTGGGGAAACAGGTGGTTTAGCTTTAACGACCTGTACTTGAACCTATCGTTGGTGGGGGCGAATTTTACCTGAGAGAGGTTTAGGATTAGGTGCAGGCTTTGGGACCACTTGGAGAGGCTTATGGAGGGCAAAAAATGATCGTGGCGGCAAGGTGGAGGCAGGGAGCGCTGCCCATTGACAATGATGCACTATGACTTACTAGCTTAGGAACCTCAGGTTGGCTGAGCGGAGGAAGGTCAGGTTTGATCTGCACCGCAGGTGCTGGGCTCAGAGTAAACCAGCATAGGGGGCCATAGGGATCATCATAGCCTCCTTTGGCGGGGCTACAGTTGAGTAATCCTCAATGGTCAGAACTTGGGGGTTTGACACAACACCTGAAGTAGCTTCAGCATTAAAAATATCTGCAACCTCCTGCAGAGCCTCCTTGATATCAATGATAGTCTGGAGTTGGCGTTTTACATATATAAGATGCCGAGCTATAGAAGGGTGAGAAGCTAATCCAGTTAAAATGGCCGCCAGAGCATCATCAAAAGGTAACATTTTAGCGAGCAGGAGAGGTTGGGCTGCACTGTAAAACCTATCAATAAAGGTGGCAACTGATTCCCTCTCAAGTAGACTTTGCACATAAAGCCTGTTTTTTCCTACGCAATCTCTGTGTGGATTCAATTTCCTAAATGAGCGCGTTTTTTACCTCTGCTTAAGTTTTTAAGGGTGTCCATATAAGTTACCATCACCTCCTGGGTGAAGCGTCTAAGGTAGGGAAGGATATGCTTAACTTTTTGGGAATCATTTGTCCCTTCCATAACAGCCTCATAAATGAAGAGGAATGAGGCAATGCTACCCTCACTAGGGGTAAATTTTTCTTTTAAAGGGGTTTTTCAAATGCGCTGTTCAAGTTTTTTTTTTGAGTTGAGCCATTGCGCTGGCTAGTTGCTGTTCTAAAGCATCTAGCTGTGGTTTTGAGGCAGCGGGGAGGTTGTGAGGGTTGATTACCCTGACATCCTCCATTTTAAATAAAGTGTTTTTGTAATGTACTACCCCGTGTAGTGAGCACCAATTGTTGGAATCAGGGTATTTTGTTGTTCATTGGTGCTTTGCATCCTGAATTTCAAAAAATTTTCACGGGAGAAGTTGCACTCTTTACTGCTGGGAAGAATATTTTTAGGGGTGAATTAACTAGATTTTTATTCGTATTACCTCAGAGTCAAGAAAACCCTCTTACTATCTCAATGCTTAGTATTTACATGTATTGAGACTCAAAGTGGAGGAGGTACAAAGTCAAAATAGGCTACAAATAGCTAAATTAGGGAATATGGGGCTCAGACCTATTGGAGCTCTCAAACTTCGCCTTGCTTCAATGGGATGGCTGATGAATGGTCATTAACTGATAGAGTAGCCCCGTGGGGCAAAGATTTTATATATTATCCAATCAGATGTTGGAACCTCAGAATGATTTCTCAGATTTTGCTTCAGGGTCAGCACAACCTGAATATCAACAATTGAGCATTTTGGCCGAGGAGAGTGAGTAATAGTATTATCCCAATTCAAGGGGTTCCACTGAGAATCAAATAGGGTTTTTTGTGGGGTATCTTCCATACTTACTCTCAAAACACTCTTTTCACAAAAATTGGACCTGAAATTATCCAACAACCATGTGAAGACTGAACACTTGCTCATAAAATTCTATAAGGGAACCTTCAAATGCAGGTGTCATGTATCAAGCATAACTAATGAACCCACCTTAATTTAATAGGTTGGAAGGCATTTGTGACCCACAAACTGCTTTTATTTGCTTGTCGCCTTTGTTGGGAGGTTCCCAAACTAGAATTTATGTAAACCATATCTTCTGCAGCTGCTCCTCAGTGGAAAACTTCTGGGCAAAGGGAAGATTCATGAGGAATGAGGGGCTATACCCAAGGGTGGCTTTGTAGGGGGAAGCCCCAGTTGATAAATGGTGGCATTATTGTCCGCTTAATGCACAAGGGGAAGGTCAGCAGCCCAGGTATCCTGCGCAGTAGAGGCATAGCAATGGAGGCACTGCTCAAGGATCTGATAGACTCTTTCAGTTTGTCCATTCAACTGATGGTGATATGCCATAGAGAGGCATGGCTTGATCTTCAAACGCCTAACAATGCAGACCAAAAGTGAGTGGTAAACTGAGGAACCCAAACTACTTACCGCTTTCTGGGTAAGTTACACATAGAGAAAACGTGGCGGATGAAAAGCTTAGCCAACTCATTGGAGGTAATGGCCGACATACAAGGGATGTAAAGGAAGAATTTCGAAAAGTGGTCTAGGACCAACATAATTGAGTCAAACCCATTAAAACAGGTAAACTCAACAATGAAGTCGATGGATAATGAGGTCCAAGGAACTTGCGCTTGATGCAAGAGATATAGGAGATCATTCCTTTTCCAATCTAACAGACTTAGCATGTGCGCAAATCACGAAATTTTGTGATCCACATTGATAGATCCTTGGAGATCCCTAGCTAGTTGAACGTCTGTTTTATGAGATTAAGGCACTTTTTATGGCCTGGGTGCCCCACCTATGAGGGATCATGGTGAGCAGCGATTACTTCATCCTAGGTTGGAGAGGCACTGTCAAATTCTGTGGTTGACTCGAAAATAAACCCTTTGACAACCTACAGATTAGGCTAATTTTCCCACCTAATTTTTGAACTAGTAATCTAAGAAAAACCTATTACAATAACATGGCTCAGGCCAATTATTGCTATGTGGATTTAATTATATCACTAAAGCTCAGGCCAAATATCCCCGCACATTTAGGTTAACCTTCTGTAAAATTTACTGGAGGGCTCTTATTGACAAACAACCCTAGTAATATTTTTACTGCACAAGTTAAGTTTTCTTGTGCACTTTGTCCACGTTGTATAGTATATTAGATTATTGGTTGATAATAGTATGATGACTATTATCTGAAGTTGTGTTTAAATTCTTATATCTTGGCCCAACGCTCATCCAGTATTCCCAATTAAATACTTGAAATGTCATGATCTTAGGGATTCATTCCCTCATTCTGTCCAACCCAATGTTTGCAGAGATTCCCTAGTGACAGTCTTTTTGGTCCAACACACAGTCAGCAGCAATCCCCCTTGTGTCTCCTTCTCTAGATCCCCGCTCAGATCTTTACTCTTTTCTCTAGGAGTCTTCCAATTATCGCAAACAGCAATAATATCCTTGAGAATAATAGCACAATGTAAAGCTGATAGTAGTTTACTATTTACACTATATACCAGATGAAAACAATAGAATTATATAATTCTGTTCTCATAAATACTGTTTTTATTATAAGTGAATCCTAGGGAATTTATAGTGGGGATTCAGTCATCTAACCCTCAGTTGACACCTCTTCAATAAAACGGCAGCTGTTGCCATTGAATCACCCATCCTCATCTTGGCAGCGATGGTCTTCCCCATACTGGCTAGGATTCCGTCGTTGGACATCCTCAAGACCTAAACAGAAAGAGTCAGAAAACGTGTCCCTAACGTTTTCCTCTTGGTCCAAGCAAACCAACCATATTCAGCTAGCGACCTGATTAGGTAATTGGACTTTTTACCCATTAAGGCAGGTCATCCACCAACTGATTGATTCACTAATTGCAGGCAGCATCACTCGCTTAGCAACTTACTATTCATTCCCAATCAGTCAGTGATGAAACCTAACCAATCCCAACTGGTACACCTGATAGTTAATCACTACCAAATGCCCCTATTTTGTTGGCAACTCCACCCAATGAGATCTTAAGTATTTGTCCAGATAGATCCCTGATGGATTTGACCAGGCAAATTATCTAAAATCCCATGAACGTAGTTAATCCAAAACTCAGGCCAACCAAATTCCAATTCACTTCGCCTTAGGGAATTATCCCCTAGCAATTCCTGGTAATCTAAAAGCTGGGAATATGGGAAAAAATCCCAACACCTACTCTGCAACTACTTGGCTGGGTTAATCAACTCAATGTCAATTTAATTAATTATTCTATCAGCAGCTCTGGCTGAATACATTTTCACAGTTGGGCCAAATATCTCTTCCCCAATTCTCAGCAACTAGTCCTGATTAATTGGTATCAATATTAAGAAAACTATATACAAAATTATTTGAGGAACAACCTGAAGTTAACGGTTAAAAGTCCCATGGACAATCAAACAAATGAACAACATAATCAATTTTCTGCCCTAGGGAGAAATTAGTATGTCAATCTGCATAATTGGCATGATAGCACTTGCACATGGACCGCCCAAAAGGGAGTGCCTAGTGCTATTGAGGGAGAGGTCTGCTGATGTCCCAATTAGGGGTACGTCATCTATTTCAATTGAGGCAATAATTTCACAGAAGGTGTAATTTATCAGCAGTATGACAAAACTCAAATCAAGAAGATCTTAGAACAATTTTTATGCTTTTAGCACAATTTTTGTACCTGAGATACTCCCAATTTTAAGAGTATTTTGCCACCAATAAACCTAATAAAAGGTTTCAGTCATATCAGTTCAAGAGTTGAACTGAGGTGATAAAATATCTGTTGAAATTTCTTACTCTGGTGTGGCCAGGAGATGCCCTAGAGCAGAGGTCTCCAACTCCCAGGCCATGGACCAGTACTGGGCCATGGCCATTTGGTACTGGGCCACAGAGAAAGAATAAATAACTTACATTATTTCTGTTTTATTTAATATCTAATTCTGATCGATGTTTTATTTTTTTAAAAATGACCGGATTCACACTGTTACATCCATTTATGACTCTTTCTTGATGCTTTTCTCAGTCATGTGATACGTTACTACTAAAATTATACCCCCAAGTTAGCAAAATGAGTAAAAAACAAAAATCTTGGGAAAGTTTCTTTGTGAATTGGAAAAGGCCCAGTGAGGAGACATAAGAAGAGCCTACAATTTAAATAAAAAAAGCTGCATTTAACAAACAATACCAGGACTCCTACTTAAAATATGGATTTATAACAACAGGTGATTCCTGCACAACAAGCTTGCTCTGCATAATATGCGGTGACCGGTTCTCTAATGAGGCAATGAAGCCTTCAAAACTGCTCCTCCACTTAGAGACCAAGCACCCTGCATTAAAAGACAAGCCTTCTGAGTATTTTGAAAGAAAAAAGAATGAACAAGAAGGACATAAGCAATTACTGAGGGCCATTACATCAACAAATGTGAGTGCACTGAGAGCATCATTCTTGGTGGCTAACTGTATTGTTAAGGCTATAAAGCTATTCACCTTGGTGAAGAATTGATCCTACCAGCCACTAAAGACATTTGCCGTGAAGTTCTAGGAGAAGCTGCGGTTAAAAAGATAGCACAGGTACCTCTTTCAGCTACCACTGTCACTAGGCGCATTGAGAAAATAGCAGAGGACATTGAAACAAAATTGTTAGAGAGGATTAATATATTACCGTGGTACACTATCCAGGATGATGAGTCTACAGATATTGACAACAATGCAATATTACTTGTTTATGTGCGATGTTTATCAGGAGGATGTGCATGAGAATATGTTATGTGCAATATCATTATCAACTAAAACCACAGCCTCAGAACTATTCAAGTCGCTGGATGATTATATATCAGAAAAACTGAAATGGTCCTTTTGTATCAGCATATGCACAGATGGAGCTGCTGCCATGACTGGACTGCTGCTGGTTTAACTACTCAGATTAAGGAGGTTGCACCTGAATGGTAGTCTACATATTGTGTCATTCACAGGGAAGCTGGCTAGCCAAAATATACCACCGGAACTTAACAGCATATTGAATGATGTCATTAAAGTTATTAACCACATCAAAGCACACGCCCTTAATTCATGCCTGTTTGAGAAGCTTTGTGAGGAGATGAACGCAGATCACAGAAACCTTCTCTTATACACAGAAATAAGATGGTTATCCCAAGGGAGATCGTTGTCTAGGGTGTTTGAATTATGAGAGCCACTGAAGAGATTTCAATCAGAAAAAAGCTACTGATAGCACATTTCAGTGATGAAGAATGTGCTGCAAAACTCGCTTACTTGTGCAACATATTCAACCTGCTCAATGAACTCGATCAGTCACTTCAGGGGAAAATGACAACTGTCTTCAAGTTGGCAAATAAAGTAGCTGCATCTAAAGCTAAACTGGATTTGTGGGGGCGGCGCGTGAACAGGGGTATATTTAGCATGTTTCAAACATTCACAGGGATTTTGGAAGATACTGGGCCCAAGCCTTAATTATCCTAGCTGATGCATGATCACCTGTCTTTTCTTTTGAAAGAGTTTTAGCGCTACTTCCCAACCACAAAAGACCCAAGAACTGCCAAGGGATAGATTCACGACCCATTTGTCAACAAACCAGTTGAATTCAAGAAGTCTATGAAAGAAGAAGATCAATTGCTGGAGATTGCAAATGACGGCGGCCTTAAAAGTATGTTTGAGACAACAACTCTGCCGGTGTTCTGGATTAAAGTCATGGCAGAATACCCTGAGATCGCCACAAAAGCACTGAAACCCTGTTTCCATTTCTGACATCCTATTTGTGTGAGGCGTGACTTTCTGCAGTGGTAGCAACCAAAACAAAATTATGGAGTATACTGGACATAAGCAACACACTTTGGGTGTCATTGTCTCCCATTACCCCTAGATGAGACCGTCTCATTGCAGAAAAACAAGCTCAGGGCTCCTAATGATTTAGCGTTATGGTGAGTTGTATTTTTCATGAACTTTATATTTGTTTTTGTGTTGTATCTTTATGTTTAAGGCATGTTTAAACGTTACCTTAGTGACCAGAGAGTTTTAGAAGGCGGAGAGGATGTTACTCATGTTATGTTGTTGGTGCTGTTACAAGGACGCTGCTAATAAAGCTTCATACAAATGCACAGTTGATTCACATTAGTTATTATATTTAAAAATACCATAGTTTTATAGCCGGTCATATCATTTTATTTTGTGTATTTATTCGCCACACCTTAAAGGCCAGTCCATGAAAATATTTTCTGACATTAAACTGGTCTGTGGCCCAAAAAAGGTTGGGGACCACTGCCCTAGAGGCATAAATACTGGCGCCTGACCTAATGAATTAGCATCAAATGATCTAGTCTTAAATAAAGTCTATTTTATATCTTTATTTAATTTGTATCTAAAGTCGCTTTTGGAGAGTGTTGGCAATCTGGGATCACAGGATCCCCAGCTTATCACTTTGCCTGCCTCAGCTGAAGTTCCTTATTATGAGGGAAAATTAAACCCAATGTTTGGCCATAAAGGTCAGAGCCATTTTCATATGCTTAGTGCATTTTTGAACGGTTCTAAAAACTGTAAGCAACTGGCCAAATCGAGGATCCACTGGCTGGATTTCAGCCCAATTCACCATGCAGGATTTATTTAATCAAGCAAGTGATCCTCAGATTTTGAAAGGCACCCAAACCCAATTTATAAAAAAATCGCACTTTCATTACCACATAATTAGTATGTTTGTGGATCAATGAACTCAACTGATCTAACAGCTTTAGCCCCTCCAGGAAGCCTGACCCACTAGTACCTGAGATACCAATGGGACTTCCAGCGCCCAGTCAGTCTTAGATATTATGGTAGGAGCAATGATGAGAATCTGGGCAGAAGGGATCAACTTTTTTTAACTCTTTCATTTCCCCTCCATCAGACTCAGGTATGTTTTGCAACTCAGCAGATCTGGGATAATGTTTAGCACCCCCTTTACAAACTAGTAGTTAAAATCAAAGCTGCACAAGTTGCGGAATGTCTGAGCCTGCTGGTGCACCAACTTCTGCGGTTTCCAGAAGTACATCAGGGCCTAGTGATTCATCTGCATGATCACCTCATTTAGCGCGCCCTGAAGAAGATACCACCATTAAGTTAGCGACCACACCATGGAGGTCAACTCCTTATTGTAGTGGACTAGGACTGTTTAGACAAAAATGAGCTTGTGCAAAAAATAAGCCACAGGATGTTCCAACCTGTCATGCGCATGAAGCAACACTGCCCCTATGGCAGCTGATGATGCATCACATGCTAAAATAAAAGTCTTGGTGGGGTCAGCATGCTTGAGAATGGAAGGTGCCACAAACACCTCCTTGATGGCGTCCTGCCCATTGGCACTTATCCATCCATCATAACATAACAATACTTCCTGTCAAGGGATGCAGTGGCGCGGCGAGCTGTGAGAGAGTGGCAGAAAATTTCTTTAGAAATGTGAATGTTCCCAAGAAACTCCAAAACTGCTTCTATGTGGTAGGGGTGGGTCACGCAAGGATTGCTTTAAGCTTGCTTGGAGAAACCTACAACCATCCTTAAGAAACAAGTTACCTAGAAAGGTAACCTCCTCCCTAAAAAACTTGAACTTGGAGGGTTATACATAGAGGTCTGCCTAGCGCAACGCAGTCAGCACCGCCTCCAGGTCCTTATCATGCTGCTCAGGAGTGAGGGAATGCATGAGGACATCATCAATATATGCCATTGCACAGGTGATCTACTGGTTGTCAAGAATATCATTGATCATCTGCTGGAATGTGGTCGGGTGTTTTTTAATCTGAAAGGCATCATGTGGAATTGGAAGATCCCTCTTCTGGTACAAACCTCCATAAGCCACTACTGTCCTTCCACAACCCTAATTTGTTGAAACATGGTTATTAGATTGAGCTTCAAAAATACCTGGGACGTTGCAATTTCCTGGTTAATTATCTGCTTGAGAGGAAGGGGATAGGGATTTTGAACTTTAATATTATTTAAACGGCATTAGTCCATGCAGTGTTGCAACGTTCCATCAACCTTCTGAGTAAAAACTATGGGATAATAGATAGGAGAGGATTGCTTAATCGTCCTATTGGGTTTCTGCTAGATGCACTTGCTGGTGCTAACGCTGGGAAACCCAATATGGTGGCTGATTGCAGGAGGCTATAGTCAGCCAAGAGGACAGGGGCAGCTTTAGGTGCAAGGTTGGACGAGACTTTTTTTATTTAAATAAAATGAAACTCAAATAAAATAGGGTAAAATATATCCTACTAAAATGTACTTTATTAGACTAACATGCATTGATATTTATAGGGTGCATGTGGATATGGTGCCCCAAGGATCTTCGTGTTCCCATCCATTCAGGATCTTTCCTGGTCTTCTGGATTGACAACCATTTTAAACCTTACTTGGATATCGCCTCCATCATGACTGGATCAGTGGTACCCCTCTTCACATGACTCAGGAAATGGGGATGTAACAATTCCCTGAATTCGAATTAATTTATATAAAGTCCAAAATTTGGTATATCTGCTAATAATATAGAACTGAACACCATTCTGGAACTTATCAAGCCATTTGGGATTTATGCCCCTCAAATGGAGATATTGATCCTTCCCCTGGACAAGGCTTTCACCTAACCCAGGGAGAATCCTGGCAGAGCCCCCTCCAAGCCTTGTTCTAGGGGAGCAAGTTGTGGCCTGAGGGTTTAGGTATATGGAGGACTCAAGTTTGGTGGTGTACGGAGCCTCAGGCTTGATGCAGACCAGGTCAGTGATGCTATGCTGTGGAATGAGGCCACCCCAATATTGTCAAAAGTAAAGCCATAGACAATGAGGGCGCTACAGATTGGGGTGACACTGGGATCTTGCTGGTATAATTTGTTTCCCCAAAGGTTGAGCATGACATGCTCTTGGAGGTAATCCTCTGTGGTAAAGTACTCAGATTGTATTTTGAAAAAGGTGGTTTTAAGATCCTCAATCCGCAGCCAGCTGCTGGCTGAGAAATCTAGTCTTTTGAGGCGGCTGGCTTTGAGCTGCTTTCTGGTTTGGGGTAATTCTCCTTGAGGTCAAATAACTCCATCCTAAGCTGCAAGTTGTTGATCTTGAGCATTTTGATCTAGTTGGTCTTGTCCCAGATCTCTAACTGCAGGCCAAACAGCAGCCTCCTTCCTGGATAACTTCCGACTTGGAGGCCTTCAACTCCTCCTCCAACTGCACTATCCTTTTGCACGCTTCCTGCGCCATCTTGGCCATGCTGTTATCAGCCTCTTCAAGCTTCTGGCTCAACTCATTTGCCACCCAAGCCTGGCATCTTGCGATTAACTTATCCACCAATAGATCCAGGTAAGGTTTGGAGAAAATGTCATCATCAGTGAGCTGCATAGGAGAGCGACCCCACGAGCTTTGAAGATGGTCAAATTACTGTAAGGTGTTGCCCCTCAAAAGTTTCAACAAGGAGGCCTTTTCAAGCGATTCCAAGCCACTGTCTCAGGATTGGGGCAAGCAAATCTCACTCGCAACTGAAAGTGGCACATACAACAAAGTTTGAGAGGGAAATTCAAAGTGGGCTGAAAGGTTGGCTTTAGTAGCAGAGGTAATGTCAGTCAGTTCCTCAAGCTTCAATTTTTCAGTACCCTCATTTTTGTTGGGATCAGTGATATCCCAATCTGAGAGCTGAACCAGGTAACCTTGATATTTCATTTTAGTTAATATATGGCTTGATCTCTGGAGCGGAGGCAACAAAGTTGAAAAGCATTAAATTTTGCTGGAAAGGAGTCATTGAGATTATCACAAATGGTGCAAAGGTAAGTCCCAGGTACTTTGTCTGGCATTTTTAGCATATCTTTGCACCAATTGCTTTTGAGGCTTCCAGAAAATTCCTGAAGTTTGCCACCTTCGTTGAGGTTGGAAGCTGGTTCTTGACTTGTCCTAATTTCACGATTTGATGTTGTCAATACTTGCTGGCCACATTTGATTTGTTGTTTGGCACTTTTGGGTTCAAATTGGCTATGCGCTTTGTTTCCACTTTCTTCTCTGAGGCGGCAGAGTGGGAAATGACATCAAGAGAAGAATTTTACTTTTATTACCTAAATAAATATTAGTGTTAGTATTAAAATTAATTCTTTTTGTTAATTTGAGCACTCAGATTATTTTGGTCTTCTTTATTCAACTGGAAGATGTGTTGTAGCTTGGTCAATTTCTTTTTAATTTTGTTCAAAACCAAAAGGTTTTTGAACATAATTCTCTCATCACAGTAGACAGGTCCTAGCGTCCAATAGTCATTCCGCTGGGTAATATCTTCAAAAGTTTCTTCTCTACTAGCATCCCACATCCTCTTGAGACGTGATGCTTGATCCTTGTAATATTATCGCCTTCATTAATCTTTTTCATTTTGATGCTGGAAATTTTGCTCAGTAAGATCTTTTTCAAATTTTTTAAGCATTCTTAATAGGTCAAGCAAAGGCTACAACTGAGTGAGAGTTATGAAGTGCACAAAGTCTTCTGTGACACACTCAAAGGATTTTTTTGGAAAACTGATCCCCACTGTTACTGGGTTTTGGCCATTCCAGAGGAGGTAGGTCAGAAGATCAGCATCCGGAGTGCTCTCTGTAGACT
>JAKSZP010000615.1:0-51398 GCA_022478985.1 Massospora cicadina
AGGTGCAGGACGGTGCACTGAAAAGGAAATCAAACAAAATGAAAGGATGATGATGCCACCAAACAAATTAGAAATTAAGTCCACTGATGATAACGAAAATTTGGACTCCACTGAAGCGCACAGGATCCACGGAGCTGATGGCTTTGATGCTGAAGGTACCACACTACCACAGTGCACGAATTCAGGAACAAGAAAAAAATGAGTGCCCAAGAGAGAAATCAATTGAAGAAGAGACTGCACCGAGGTTCCTGAAGAAGATGCAATATTTCCCAAACCACTATTCAGTTTATCCCTCAATTTATTATTTACATCTTAGCTCTTTAGTATTTGTATAAAAAATACTAAGTTTTTATCTTAAATAAAAGCTATTACACAGATTTTTATGTTTGTCCTTTATTTGGTAGTGACTGCAAGTAACCAATCTTGAGTGCACTACAGTTGAAGACACTAATTTTGAGAAGGACTCCTTGAAAAGTTAGGCTTGCAAGGAAAGAGGTTGAGATAAGCCTCATTTGGTTCAAGGGAAGATTCCAAGATACACAAGATTAATTTTAAAGAAGCCGCACAGTTGGCATGCTTGTGTCAAGTTTACAGTTCTCTCAGGAAATTTAAGCCAAGTTGGTTGGTGTCAAATCTGTGCAACAGATTACACCTTTCAATGCCCCAAGTTTATAATCCTCAGAGTTAAACGAGCAGAACTCAGGACGGCGAGACCAGGGGTGCCAGATTGGCCTCATTCTAATAGGCAAATGGTCTCCAGTGTCAATGAAATGCTGTACTCCTTTCGCAAAACCTAAATCTTGGTCATCTTTGGCCAAAATTTCAGAGTATTGTTCAGACAACACTTGTGCTTCATCCTTCTGTTGTTCTGATAAACCAGTAAAAAATTCTCAGGTAATTAAAGTATGTGCAGCAAGACCTTCAGTCAGTAAGCTGAACTTGGATAAATTGCTAAATTTGACAGCTGCTTTTAACTTGCCCCTCAGAATCAGATGCACGAATGTGATTACTTAATATTCTTGCCCTTAAAAATTTGGCTGGTCAAATTTTCTTTTAAGACATCAATTTCCCCATGCCCTGGTATAATTATTGAAGGCGCTACATTAGGTTTCATCTGAGAACAATTCCAAGGGGACAAACCTCCTTGCATAGTTTTTTTTGGAATATCCAGCGTAGTCCCAGTCCTCAAAATCAGTTGATGGCCTGGAGCTATTGTTACATCCTTATTCACCTGTAGAGGTATTCCTTGATTTTCATTTATGGCAGTTGGCATGGGGAAGCTTCAAAACCCTGCTGAATATATCTTATTGGTATTATCCCATCAGCATAAGATATATTAATAAAGTTTTTACAATGACTAGTGGGCTTCATATTGTCATGAGAGTAATAAATTGGAAATGATTGGCCTTATATTGTCAAGATGTTTTCTTTAAAATTGCATAAGATCCCATAGGTCCTTAGAAAACTAGTTCCAATTAATATGTTTTAATTGGCATTGGGAAGCACTATTGATGATTCAGCTACTACCAAAGATCCAAAATGCAGTGGCAAGGCGCTGTAAGCTCCTTCACTCTTAATGCTGTTGGGGCCTGCGGCCCCATATTCCTGATTGTGGTCAATGTTTAGAGAAACTTTTAATTTCTTGGCCAACTTTATGAAGACAATGTTTACAGGTGCTCCGCTATCAACACTAGTTATAATTTTGATCTTGTTGACCAGAATATCCATGTAAGTGCACTTAGAGTAATAAGAATCAACAGAGTTTACTAAGTGAATATGGAATCCAAAAATTTAAGAATGTACTTTAGAGTATTTCAAATTTTATGATACTCATTTATAAATGTGTCAATTGGCATAACTATATTCACCCCCTTTAAGCTTGGGGTATCTTCTACATTTCTTGGCTTTTTGGATGTGATATACTCAAGTATCTATTGCACATATGGTTTAGTAACTGCTTCAGAGGCTTCAGGTATGACAACCTTACTCTTAGGGCGAATTACCACATGTATGTTCATAGAATATTCATTTGATACAAAATAGAATTTGTTTTATTGGTCATCAAGGCCCCGTGGTCTATGTATTCTTGTCAGTCAGGTGGGACTTGCGTTTCCAGTACAATAGAGCATCCCGCATCTACTGTACTTGTTCTTTTCCCTCCTCCTGTGCATTATTCAGAAGGACTATATTGACACTACACTGATGGCATTGGGAAGCATAGTGTTCTTTACAATTTCAGTTATAGCAAGTAATCTCATTCAATGGGCATGGAGCCCTTGTATTTGAGGTTTGCTTAGTTTTACAAGCAGATCACTGTCAATCTTTTTATTAGTTTTGGAGGGTTTTTCCAGCAGAGGAAGCTGGTCCTTATCTGTACACAAGATTAGGAGGGCCATAATTCTGTGAAAATCTTTGCAGATAATCAACCAATTTGGACGTTGTAAGGTTTTTCCATAAAAGCAGTCAATAAAGTGTTCAAAAAACTTTTGGTAAGGTTGTACTGAATGTTGTAATGCAATCTTAGCATCAAAATTGACCATAGCCTTTGCGCCTAAGAGAACTTGAGCTTCACGTTAGAATCAATCTGCAAATTTGTCAATTGCTTCATCTTTCTTAAAGCAAACGTTCATGAACTTAGATTTTTAAGGTGACATTTGTTCTGGACCTCCAAATTTACAAAATATGGCCTCTTTGACTTCAGCATAGGTTGGGATTTGTCCATGTGAGGCATAATTAGCTCAATGCTCCATTCATCTAAACAGTTGATCTTAGTGGCCATTTTGTTGCGGTCACTGGCCCATACAGGGCCATTTTAGAGCGTTTGACAAATGTGTTTATACTTCCATTCTTGTCAAAATCAGGCAGGTTTGACAGTTTGTAATTATCATTTTCCCATTCATGGCTATCACGATTACTTCTTTGCTGGCTTGAGCCAGGCGTACTAGGGCGCTGAGGCACTGTACCACGGTTTGAGGTGTTAGGGTTGGCCAAAGCAACCATATTGCTAGGCATTTGTCGATGTGGCCTGGCATCCAATTCAGTAGCTACTTCTGAAGATTTGTCCTCATAATATTCAGAAGTATTTCCAGTCAATTGGTTTATGGCACACTGGCAGCACCCGTTTTCAAATGTTTTGAATTGATCATTTATTTCATTTTCCCAATTGATATTTTCGTTTTTTAACTTTAATTTCGCAATTTTCTCATTCAAGCTAGTAGAGTGTAGTTGCAAGACGTAAATAAATTTGTCCTTTTCCTTAATTGCCTTCTTGCAATGGTTTACTTCTACGTGGAGAATATTGTTTAACTCATTATTAGAGGTAACAACCTCATCAAGATTATTTTTTTAGTACTAGATGGTCCCAACTCATTAAGATTATTGATCTGTTGATTTAGATATCTAACGGAGTCCTGAATTTTTCTATTTTCCGCCCATTGGCCTTTAAATTGTGTGCGCCAGTAGTTGATTTTCTCAGTGTAATCATCCTTCATCTGCGAAATTTGGCTGCTTAGTCATTGATACTGGTTACAAAATTCATAGTTATGTTTTAATTGCACCCCTTGGTCTTTGTGGTTAAGCCTCATGAACTCCAAATCATTAATGAAAGTCTTAATGATAGAGCTAACCCAAGATTTGGCAACTCCTCTTTCCTCCAAGGAGTTGTCAAAGATGGGATGCAATCTGTCGTTTAGCTCTTATGCTAATTTTGCTACCCAATCATTATCCCAAGTGGCTAAATTATAATTTGCCTCCAAACTAGAACGGAACTCAGAAAAGTTAGCTTCCAATTGCTCATTATTGATTTGGCTGCCTGTCTGGAGTTACATTAAAAACTTACCAACTCAGTGATGGCCATATGATGGCGGGCAATTGTCATCTGATAATTTCTGGAGGTAGAATGTACAAATTAAACTAAATATTGTTTATATTCTCTATCCCAATTAAATTGTTTTGGGTTTGAGCTACACTCAATTGATGATGAGCTAGATATCTTATCCAAAAAACATCTTGCTGTCATTGGTGATAAAAAGGATTGCTACTATTGTCCGCGGGCCCTTGTCCCAATTGATACCCTCTTAACAACTGATGTTCAAGACGTTCCAGCTCTTCATAAAAAATGGGTTTGTTGGGGTAGGTAATAATTAGTACATCATTCCAATTATTCTGGGACACAGTCATTTCAGTATTCCCATTGAGCATGGTAATGGTCCTGAATAATTGATTGAGGTTGCTCCCCTGTTCAGCGTGGTCACCATCTGCAGTCCCAGCCATGAGCGCCTCTTGTTGAAGTTTTGGACTACTTCAGATGGGATGGTTCTTCCTTGGGGATAAGTCAAAGTTTTGAGCGCCTATTGTATAGAGACAATATACCAGACGGTGACAATATTCAAGATATAAACTCCTTGGAAATGACACTTAGAGGCAGTATTCTTCTGTCATTTACTTGTATAATGGCTCGCAGCCCTGATTCTTCTTATTAAAGGAATTTCTTGACTTTAATACAATGAAAAAAAATTAAATACAATAAGCTCTTATAGTAAACACTTATCTTGTAGTGGTAGAAGATTGTGTTTTATTTGTATGAACTTTGAGATAATTTATAGGGTTTAATGCTACCCACATTTTACCCATGACACCTCATTTCTTTTTAGTGGCACTTGGCCAGTGGAACAAAATAAATTCGTCTGAGGGTCTAAAATCTAATAGTTTCTGGGGTAACTCCACATGGCCTCAGGGTCTGCGTCAGCTTACAGTTATCTCAAGACAGCTTTTATGACGCATCTGCAAATATCTAAACTGTCACTCCTCTTGAGCAATTGGTAACAAATACCAATGTGATTTGTACCACTAATAAGAAATTAATTTGATTAAAAAATCATTTGACATTAAAAACTAATCTTGATATAGACCAACAAAGCCCACGAGCCCTAGTCATTAAGTCAACTGTTATTAAGTTTTACTTAACCAACAAAGCCCTTGGGCCCATGTCATCTTAATCAAATATTATTAAGTGAAATTGCTAGGCTGCGGATCTCAAGCTTTGCATATACTTAGGATATTTTTGATCCATACTCACTGAAATAACGATATAATCAATAATAAATTAGGCATAAGCTAGTATTATTATGTCCCTATAAAAATATCCAACAATTAAGCAAGTCAACTACTCAACGCTTATCAAAAGAAAATGGAGGCCATCAGGTAGTCATGGACTACTGCAAGCTAAACATCATCACTAAGAAAGTCAGCTATCCCATATTGCGCATTGATGAACTTGCACAACTCTCTGGCTCCATATTCTTCTCTGCTATGTATTTGGCTAGCGGCTAGTAGCAGATGGATCTTTACCCTTAAGATCATGAGAAATGTGCGCTTATCTGCAATGAAGGCCTATTTCAGCCTACCCAGTTACACCAGGGGTTGTGCGATGTGCCCGCCTCATTCAAACATGTGATTGACCATACTCTGTGGGATTTTAAACTGAGCTGCGTGATAGTCTATCTTGATGATATCACGGTTTTTCTTAAGACTTTCCATGAGCATTTGGTACATTTTATGAGAGTCAATCAACGCCTGCGGGCTTCTAACATCAAGATCAAGCCTTCCAAGTGCACCTTTATTTAAAAAAAGATAATGTTTTCTTGGTCACTCCATCTCCAAAGAGGGGATCCAACCTTTGAAAGATAAAGTAGAAGCCATATATCAAAATGCCTTTGCCCCAGAACCTGCGAGATTTCCAGGTCTTTCTTGGTATGATGGGGTATACCTTTAATTCATCCCCAAGTTTTCTCAGCTTAGTGAGCCCCTCGTTCGCCTGTTGGCAAAAAACACTCACTTCTATTAGGGTGCGTAGCAAAAAATTGCGTTTGAGATGCTGAAAGTTGCTCCCAAAGCGCCCCATCTTACATCACCCTGACTATGGTAAACCATCTTTCTCCTGTTTACCAATGCCTCCGACTATGCCATTGGGGCTATCCTGGCCCAATTGGATAATAATAGAGTGGATCACCCCATCTCTTATTTCAACAAGATGCCAACCAAAGCTGAACGCAATTACAGCGTCATCAAGAAGGAGTGTCTCCCTGTCCTGCTGGTTGTAAATTATTACCGCCCTTTCTTATATGTGACTACCTTCACTGTATATACTGATCACACCTCCCTTAAGTGGTTACAGAATATTAATGATCCCACTGGGCGGTTGGCACGCTGGGCTCTAAAGCTACAACATTATGATATGAAAATTGAGCACTGAGCTGGAACACGCCATATGAATGTTGATGGTTTGACTCAGCTTTTTAATCTTCACCTGAATAATAGTGAATCAAAGAGGTTGCATGATCTCCTTATGACCTCTGACGCTTGGGACGATGAGGATGAACCCGTCAAGAAAACGTTAGCCTGTCACTCCTGTAACACCAAGGTAGATCATGGGAAGTTGAACAAAAAGGTGGGGATCAACTGGCTGCCCTGTCTCTGACCCTCAGAACGTGTCCCTGCTATCATAAAGGCTCACTCTACTCTAGGTAACGGTGAGGTGAAGAAAACTTATGAGTGGCTTAAAGACCGGTTCTACTGGGAGGGATTTAGGAATCCATTATTGAAGTCCTGAAGGCCTGCTTAACTTGCAAAAAGAAATACAATCTCAAGACTAAGTACCAATATCAACCTAATACCCCCAGTAACCCTTATACATGGTAAGTTTAGACGTGGTAGGTCCCCTACCACAGACTACCAATGGGAATCATTGCATATTAGTAGTAATTGATCACTTCACAAACACGGATCGAAGTAGTAGCTCTCCCAGCTCAAACTTCTAAAGCTACTGCTACTTTCCTCCATCAGTCCTTCTTCACCTGCCATGGTTGTCCCCTAGTTCTGCTCTGCGACAATGGGAAGAACTTCACCTCAAGGGTGGTCAAAATCTTAGCTAATTCCATGGGCGCTCATCAACTCTTCTCAGCCCCCTATAACGCTTCCACAAACGGCACAGTAAAAAGAGCCAATGGAATCTTGGTCTTTATACTATGGATAGTGTCCGCTTCAGACCCTCTCCAATGGGATCTATACTTGCCAAGTGCCATCATGGCCTATTGTACAGTTATCACCGAATCCTCAGAATGTCCCCTTTCTGCGTGTTGTATGGATGAGAACCTGGGGTGCCTGCCTTTTTAGCCAAAGATGTATTCTCTGCTAGAACTTATTCAGATCATGCCATGAGGAAGTTGGCCCAGAACATTATCCAATTACAATCTGAGGCTATAACTAATTTAGAAAAAACTGTCACTAAAGAGGACCAAGCATTAATGAGCTCCAGGCCCCTCTTCATTTATATAAAGTGTCAGACTTGGTACTTTATTATCACTACTGCGTTGCTTCCAGAAGTGAAAGTCTTGGGTTCATCTGAGAAGGGCCTTTCGTTGTCACTTATAAAGGAGGGGACTGAATACTCTATAAAATCCCTCATTTGTAGAGTTACCATCAACATAATCCATGGACGATTCTTAAGCCCTTATTCTCCCCCTACCATTCTTAATGGGGGCAATGTCAGACAATTAGATGTTCATTTAGTTCATAAGAATGATTTAGCAGTGAATAATGTAATTACTCTACATAAACTCTAGTTATCAGTGGAATCCTGAAAATCAGAGTAAACCTTTTAATTACAAACTACTGCCAAAACCCCTAGAATTTGGCTCTCCAGCTCCTCCAAACCTCTGGCAAAATAGGAAAATTGACCTAAAACTCCGCCCAAGCACCAGCTTTAATTTGGTGCAAGTTCCTAAGAAAAAACCCCTTATTTATAGACTTGGAAGGGGTCTCAGGAGGTGCAAGTAATTTAACAGCCAATCAGCCCTTAAGAACTGAAGTAATTAGCCAAACTGTACAGATATCAAAGATAGCTTTTGGAGGAAACATTAAAATGCTCCCGCATGGTTATGTTTTTCCAAAGTTGATCTCATAACTTAATCCAAAGCTTTATCAATATGACACGTGTCTTGAGCAGTGATAGGCTAAATATTCATTTAGCATTTAGGGATGCTCTCTGCCTAATCCAGATTACATCGCCTCCCACTACTAAGCCTCAAATTAGTGTAGATACTATGTTATATGAAATGGATAAGGGTTCTTTCTTTCTGATCCCACAAGTTTGGATATTAATAAAAGTATATAAAAATTAAATTCATTTTGTGGGTTATAGGATTACTTTTACTTAATTTTAAATATCAGTTGCAAGCTTTACTCCTACAACTGTTATAATGTTAAAAACTTGTGCAAATAGCACCTGCGAGCACCTAGCACCACAAGTATTCCAACAACATTTAAATTCATTTACATATTCACAACAAAAGCAATAGAAGTCATAAACCAGGATGATTGACAAAAAATAAAATTCTACTGAACGTGAATGTGCTTTGTTAGAGCCCTTAAGGAGCTAAACATCACCAAGAGCCATCATAAATTTTCCAATGGTCTTTACACAGGACATCTCTGGGAAAATCAATTCTTTGGCTCCACTTTATCATTAAGGTTAAGATGTTTTTTATATGCCCCTTGTTTTGTAATATAATCTCAGGCTATTGGCGCTTATGACAGGTAATTTAACTATATGTGGCATACATAGGCCTCATACTGTCACTTTTGGTACTATTTTTCCGCCATCTAGTTAATTTGATGAGGGTGTCTATAACTATCTAAGAGTTTATTGAATAGAATTGGATAAAACCCCCTTCTTGGAGAGTCCAATATTGACATAATGGATACATATAAACAGTAATACATCCATCAGGAGGTAAATGACGGGAAAAGCATAGGGTACCATATGAAAATAATAATTTATCTGCAAGATTGGTGAATCCCCCTTCAGGTTGGGACCACCTAGTGCTAAAAAATAATAGTTTATCTGCAAGGAAAGGTGATCAACAGAGAAAATGGTTGGACAAAATCAAATATAAGGAAAAACAGGATGTTGGGCTAGGATCGTCAAGTTGAGGCTTTAAGCTCAATATAGACAATAACATGAGACAATCCCGGTGTTAGTCCCTTACTGGGAATAAGCCCACACTCAAGACTTATAAACACATTTAAATATTAACATTTTTTTAATATCCTTCTTGAGAGCGAATCCAACCTTCATTAAAATTAAACATACCTACATGTCCTAATTTAAACTAAATTTTGTTATTTTCAGCCCTGTTGATGTAACGCCTTAAGCCATTTCATATAAACTTCTTAGTATCAGCCTGGACCTGCTTGGTCTTAACCCACCGTTGATCCAAGTTATTCTTGACATCAGGGAGGTTGGCCAGCTTGACCCCTTTGGCCTTACTTACTGCCTCATTGTTTCCACGATTTAAACCAGAAATCATGTCATTAGGCATTTTATTACCCTCCAGTTTCTGAGGAACCACTACTCCCCCAGTAACGTCAGTGAAAGAGATGTTTTTATGGGCAGGAGGAAACTTTATGGCTGCAATGGCAGGAGTGGATTTGGGACCAGCGCCTAAGGAAAGCGCATCAGACAAGAGGCAATCAATTCCTGGGCATGAATGAAATTACGAGCTGGAGTCCAGATGTTCTCTGCAACATCAAACATCTTCCAATATACCAGGTATTCCAGCTTCCTTTTCACATGATGAGAGGCCACAGTCTCCACTTCTCAATATGGTGCCCCATCCACGAGGTATGTCTCCTGGGGTCTCAGGAGGGGAATCCTCAGACAGTGTCAACTTGCTCTCAGGAAACATGGTAAAAATTCAGAACTTTGATGGAAGGTCAAACTGGTAAGAGGCATGGCCTAATTTCTAACAATGCGGTAGGGTCCTATTCTCTTTGGTCACATTTTCTTGCACAGCTACTTTATAGTCATGTTTCTGGCATCCAGCATCACCCAATCTCCTTCCTTATACTCAAACCCTACTCTTCTCTTTCCATCTGCATTCTCCTTGTAGACCTTCATAGCAGCGCTCAAATTATTATTTAACTCTTGGTGTACTTTCTTGATAAACTTATTAAAGTATACCACATCCTCCATCTTGAACCCACAACTAGGTTCCATGTTAAACTGGGGTGATAGCTAAAGTTTGAAAATAAAAGAGACCCTAATGAAAGAGATTTGGGCGTTATTAAAGTTGAACTGAGCCAAAGGAAGGTTTGAGGCCCATTTTAAATGATCAGCCGCCGTTTGCCACTTTAGAAAATTGTTCTAGACATTGATTCACTCGTTAGTTTGCCCATCATATTGGGGATGAAAGGAAATTGATGGCAGGGGCGAATCTGGAGGATCTTGAACAGCTCCTAGAACAAAGATGTAAATTGCAGCACCCAGTCAATAATAAGTTCCTAAGGCACATCATGAACAGAGAAGATGTGGGAAACAAACAACTTATCTATCTGAGACACTGTTACTATGATGTTACATGGAATGAACTGGTAAATTTGGTGAACTTGTGCACCACCATAATTGCGTCATACCCCAAGGCAGAGGTAACCCACATTAAATTTTCCCAAAAGGGATTTCCAAGGCCATCTGCCTTCTGAATGGGAATTAACAATACAGAAAGGGGATGACGATTGGATTTATCCTGTTTAAAAACAGTCACTCCTGCGTATATCTAGCCACCTGTGCCATAGTACCCCTTCAGTTATATGTGCAGAAGATAATCTCCAGGGTTTTTCACCTCCCCCCTGTGCCCCACAGTTACACCATCACGGTGTTCCTTGATTATCTCTGGGCGAAGTGGTCATGTAGGAACCTATAAGCGTCCCTGGAACCATATCATGTCATCCATTATATGGTACCCTTTGTTGTGTCATTCTGATTCAAGTTGCATTTGGAAAGAATAAAGTAATTATAGCGGATAAAGACTGAGCAATGATGATATTTCTGAATATACCATACTCCTCTGAGCTCTCCAGTGGAGCAAAAACTGGCATACATGTATTGGCGGAGGATTGCTTAATTATAATATTAATTGGGGGAATTACTAGGTGGGTGTTATGCAGCGCCACCACCTCGGGGTTAGGAGCTAAGGTTGGGTTCCAGGATAAGGCGTCAGCTAATCCGAGTTCCTTGCCTATTATAATTTTTAAGAGAACACAAACTGAGCATAAATCTCATGTAAGTAGGTCTGATGGGGGTAGGGCATAAGGGGCCAGTAATACAGTAAAGCCCAGTGATCAGTATGCACATGGAATGGTTGAGAGAAACATGTAGTGTTGGCGCTGGTAAGTCAATGCTTCCACTATTACTGATAGTTCTTTATCTTAAAAACGTAATTTAACTCAGGTAACGACATCTTACAGGAGAAAAATCCCACTGGATTCTTAACTCCATCTGTGCCCACTTGTAACAGAGCAGCAGCTATAGAAAAGTTGAAGCATTGACAGCTACTATAATCTCCTTATGCGGACTTATATGGTAAAATACTGACTTAGAAATCAAGGTGCATTTTACATCCCAGAAAAAATCATCCAATGTAGATGACCACTGAAGAGTTTTGGCTCCGCTGACCTTATACAAGGGTGAGGCAACATTTGCGAGTTTATAAGTGAACTTAAATAGGAAAGTGCAACTCCCAAAAAAGCTTTTCAATTTCTTAACTGAGGTTGGCGTGGGGCAATCATTAACAGCCTTCTCCTTGTCAGAAGTGATAATATGCCCTTTGTCAAACACAATGTTGCCCAAGAAAGTGAACTGGGACTTAAAATTTACTCTTACTAATCTTCTGCGTCATACTTGTTCTTTTTTAATGATCAACCACTTGCTTCAGGTGAATCTTATGAGTAGCATGATCAGGGGAGAAAAACTAGAATCTCATACATATAGACTACAGAACATACACCTAAAAACTTGCCCAACGCCACACCAATTGAATGGCGAAAAAAGCATGCACATTTTTGAGCCTGTAGGAATCCATCTTATGGGTGCTCACTGGTGCTGATGCTGCTGGATCCCACAAAAGTTTAATAAAATTTAATAAATTTACTTTTAAAAAACTTGGGTTTTAGGGTTTTTATTAGGAGCGCGGGAGTATAAAAAAAGAGATCCTTTCCCATTATTTGACTATCAGTATTTAAAATTGTTTTTGAGGGTTGGAGGAACTTTGAAATAGGTTTGTTATAGCTTTGATGCTTCCAATTTAGGTAATATGCGTTTTGATCCTATCAGATCTTGGAAAAAGTGAGTTAATTTTAGGTAAAACGCCAGTTGGGGTTTTTGGGGCAGAATGTACCCATGCGGTAAGGTTTTGATGTACTGCAACCAATCACTGCTAGAGAAATTACTTTTACCTCAAGGAACCTCCGCCACATCTATAAAAGGGGTTGGCCCCCGCGTAGGTGTTGTGAAGGACTCAGTGATGGTTGGGAGCGTGCCTTTTAATGGTTGCCTCATGGTCCATCATGGGATCAGAGAAATCCATTTGCTCGATTTTACAGTTAGTGCCCTGTAGGTTTCAAACTGGTGTTACACCAATTAACGGGGTTCCACCAAGAATTGGCCAGGGTCTTTTGGCTGATATCCTCAACATTATCATTAACATTATTATAAAAACATTCTAGCAGCATCAGAAAATTGCAAATGGCTGACTTTTACCCTTTTCAGCTGAATTCAACCTAAAACATTTTTATTTTTCATCTGAGAGAGCAAATGTCTGACATTACCCCCTCAAGAATGTTGGGGGTAGAATAAAGTCAGAGGAAACGGCCATTTACAAAATTGATATAATACCTGTAGCTAAATATTTGTTGGAGTACACATTTCCTCTTTTGTAAGTGATGGTGAAAAGACCCTCCAAAATTGATCCAAGCTTACCTCTTCTAGGATTGATGTGGTTATGGTAGTATAATACCATATCAGACACTTGGAATGTAGGCAGGGGGTTTTGGAGCTCATTTGCAGCCTGCCCTTCCTTGGTCACCGTTTTGGCTAAATTAGTCATAGCTTAGATTGGAGTTGGATGATTCACTGAGCTAATCTGCACATGACTTTCTCAGGCTCCTCAACTCTAGAGGAGAATACATATTTGGCTAGAAGAGCAGGTATTCCAGGTTCCAACCTATATAAGACCCGAAATGGAGACATTTTTAAGATCTGATGATAGCTAATATGGTAAGCCATCAGCGCGCTGGTAAGTATTGATCCCAGGGAAGTGGATCAAAAGAGGCCATTTTTTGTAGGATAGATACTAAGGTTTATTGGATCTCCACATTCCCGTTTGTGATGGATTATACGGAGTGGAGAGAAGTTGTTGAGCCCCATGGAGGTGGCCAGGATATTTACTACTCTGGAGGTGAAGTTTTTTCCATTATCACAGAGTATACTTGAGGGCAGCCATGTCAAGAGAATATATTCTGATGTAAAAAGGTGTCTGTGGCCTTGGCCATTTGAGCAGAAATGCCACGGCTTCTACCCACTTAGTGAAATGGTCAATTGCTACTAGGTTAAAGCCGTTGCCACTAGTAGTCTGAGGGAAGGAACCTACTACATCTAGACTAATGGTGTGGAAAGGTTGTTGTGGGGTAGTTGGCTGGTAATGATACCTAGTCTTGAATCTGGATTGCTTCTTACACGTAAAGCAGGCTTATAAGACATCAACAACAGATTTCATTATTACATCTAATAAAATCGATCCTTAATCCACTCATAAGTTTTCTTGGCCCCTCCAAGACCTAGAGTGGAGTGAGCTTCTAGGATAGCAGTTACACGCTCCAATGGCTGAAGGTAAGGCAGCCGTTTTGTTCCTACCTGCTTATACAACTTCCCGTTCTCCACTTTGGTGTTATGGAAGTGTCAGGCTAACATTTTCTGTACAGGCTCATCCTCATCTTCCCAGTCATTGGGGGTCATTAAGAGATAATGTAGCCTCTCCGCCTCACTGTTATCCAAGTGAAGGACTGGTAGCTGAGTTAACCCATCAACATTCATGTGACAGGTTCCAGCACAGTGTTTGATCTTCATGTCATAAGGTTGGAGCTTTAGAGCCCAGGGAGCTAACCGGCCAGTAGGGTCTTTCATGTTCTGTAACCATTTTAGAGATGCGTGGTCAGTAACTACAGAGAAGGTAGTTCCATATAGGAAAGGGCGGTAGTGCTTTACAGCTAACATAACAGCAAGGCACTCTTTCTCCGTCACACTGTAGTTACGTTCAGCATTGGACAACATCTTACTAAAATAGTATACAGGATGATCTACACCGTTTCCTACAATTGGGCTAAGATTGTCCCAATAGCATAGTCTGACGCATCAATGAATAAGATAAAGGGTTTATTATAGTTTGGTGCCGTAGGATAGGGCGTTTTTGCAGCAGTTGCTTCAGCGTCTCAAAAGCAGCCTTCTGTTCCGCACCCCACTGAAAAGTAGTGTTCTTGGTCAATAGGAGAACAAGAGGTTCGCTGAGCTGGCAACTTAGGGATTAACTGATGGTAATATCCCATCATCCCTAAAAAACTTGAGTATCCCTTAAATTTTTAGGGGGAGGCATTTTTGAGATCGTTTTAACCTTATCTTATATTGGTTGATTTACTTTTTGGAAAATGGAATGGCCAAAGAAATCCAGTTTCTTTTAAAAGAAAGTACACTTTGAGGGCTTTAACTTAGTATTAGATGTACATAGCCGTTAAAACACCTCCTTCAGGTGTTAAAATGGTCGTTAAACGTTTTTGAAAATACTGTAATGTCATCGAGGTAGATGATGATGCAGCTTAACTTCAAGTCCTGCATAATATATTCATCGCACGCTGGAAGGTTGTAGGTGCGTTACACAGCTCTTGAGGTAATCAGGTGGGTTGGAAGAGACCCTCGTTACAAATGAGAGCACACTTTTTCTGGTCTTCAGGGGAAGGTCCATTTGCCAATAGCCGCTAAGTCCATGGTGGAAAAGAAGTTTGAGCCAGAAAGTTGATCCAGGGCATCATCAATTCGAGGGAGAGTATAACTATCCTTTTTTGTGAGATTATTTAACTTGTGGTAGTCCATGACTATCCAATGACCACCATTTTTCTTTTCTTAAAGAGAGGGAAGACCAGGGGCTTTGTGAAGGAAATAGCAACCCCGCGTCTAGTAACTGCTGAAGCTCAGTTCTCATTTTGCTGTTCTTCTACTTTTGTTTTGTTTTAAGGCTTTGACTGAATGGGATGGGCATCACCCACATCAATGGAGTGGCACCAGCCCTTCATTTGACCATAATCATTGTCAGACATTCACTTTCTCAACCTAGGAGAAAGAATGTTGGAGGTATGAGTGCTCCTGAATCTGCTATCATGATTGGCCCATCATCTGCCCAAACTTCAAATAATATTGTAGTTATTAACAATATGAGTACAAAAGGTGAAAAGACCCTAGTGGATTCTCGGTTGAATCCTGACTATTGGAGAAAAAAGGATTATAATCAAAATCGGCCTAAAAAGGTAAGAACTAATAATAGGATTACTCCAACTTCTCAGCCAAATCTGACGTGTTTGGTATTGCATGGATCCAAACCTATGCGAGGTGAAAAGATTTTACCCATCGATGATTGGGTGCAAATGAACAAATCATTACCACTCAGATCTGAACCCTCCCAAGGTGCAATGATTCTACTTGAAGATGATAGGGTAAGGATTAACCAATCATAACCACATGAGTCAGCTCACCGCCGAGGTGAAAAAGATTTTACTTGATGGTGATTGGATACAATACATCAAATCGTTACCACATGGGTTGGTTTTGCCTCAAAAAATTTTATCTTCAATTTGATAGGCCAAAAACATATATTTCCTAATTTGGAGGACTGAGCTTTGTATTCTTTTGCTTTATATACCCATGGTCTCAAAATTCAAACTAGTTTAAATAGGAAAAACTAGTATCAAGAAGGGGACCTTTTTTGGTTTTTGGCGCAGCTTAACAATAAAAAACATAAAAAACTCTAACAAAGCGTTATCTATTACTTTTATT
The DNA here is from genome assembly GCA_022478985.1 of Massospora cicadina. NCBI lineage: Eukaryota > Fungi > Entomophthoromycota > Entomophthoromycetes > Entomophthorales > Entomophthoraceae > Massospora > Massospora cicadina. The sequence goes on from JAKSZP010000615.1 coordinate 15,935, forward strand.
AAAAAGTAATTTCTCACTTAAATAAATTAATTATGGCATCCGACGGTGGATCCCACAAACTGGTGCTCACTACAGGGGTCAATCCCCTGAATACTTCAATAAAGTATTAAAAAAGCAATGGATGCTACAAATGTGAGCAGCTCTCCTGAATTACAATTAGTTGCTCTCGAGAAGCAACTAGCTAGTTTTTTCCCATCTCAAAAAGCTAGAGCAACGGCCTATTGAACCATTGGGAGGAGGCCATCTATGCCTATCCTCTCTGCAAAACTTGCTGCTTCAGCGCAACGTACAATAGAGATCCCTACTGTGGGTTCTCTTTCAACTCAGCTAACAAGTGCGCGCCCTAAGGGTATATCCCCCATTTCAGTTACAACCTTGCCCATGGTTGAGAACACCTCGGAGGCCAACTCTGAGGGGGTTACAATGATGCTGGGTATTACTTATTGGGAGCTCCCGCAGAAGTGGAGGTCCCTGATTGCCTAAACGCCGAAGGAGTAGATGAAACCACCATACCTGAGGAAACTTACTTCCGCCAAGTTATAGGTTGTATGGAAACTATTGACACAGCCACCGATGCTGATCAGCTCCTATCAAGTCTAATTTACCCTCTACAGCGAAGGCATACCATGCAGTCTATTATGGAAACTCACCCTGAGACTGCACGCAAATTAAACTCCACTTTTAATCTCAATGAGGTTTTAGCATTGTCAGCCAATTTTGGAAGCACACTTACCAAGGTTGAAGTAGTTGTTCACAAAGTCTGTGTAGTGGCTATCCTGGATACAGGTTCTCCAGTAAATGTAATTTCATCTCAGCTGATGAATAAAATCAAATTGATGCCTGGCTTGGATTGTATCAAGGAATTTGGAACTGCAGGCCCAAACAACACCCGCGCTCTTAGCGCCTACTCCTCTCTTCCCATACGCGTTGGGAAACTTATCCTATTGGCCCCCGCTGTGGCCTTAGATAATAACTCCTATGATATGCTCATATGTACTCAATTTATGATCGAGTATGAGGGCATCATCAACATGAAGCAAGGGTTCCTATCTCTAATGAACTACGAAGTTCCATTAATCTTATCCAACAAAAGAACCCATTAAGAATGACGACACCTGCTTGGTTGAATGCCTTCTTCCGCATTGTCTTTACATTATGTTACTTCTGGGCACAACACTAAGAAATTGCCCGATTCAGTGGATGCTATTGAAGGTATTCCATTCTATGCGGCAGATGAGGTGGTGATTAAGCCAGGTGAACAACGAGTGGTTGACACGAAAATCACACTCCAAATTCCATGCCACTGCTTATTACACCTCTTAAGCATTGACAAAGTTAGCCCTTTTGAGCCTCAGGTATTGCCTGGCATGTTAGACCCAGCCTATCAGAGGCCTATTACTCTACTGTTGGGAAACCTCACCAAAAAGGACATAATTGTAAGAAAGCACCAGGAGGTGGGCTGAGGGTTTTTACTCCCTGTGGAGGAAGTTAAACAGATCCACTCCATTGGTTTGATGGCAGATTTTGGCCTACCCGCAGATAACCTGGTATGTATCTTACCAAACGTCCATATCTTGGATGAGCTAACTTCAGATGAGTTGGAAAAAGTGCATACTCTTCTGGATGAGTATAGTGATATATTCTCGAAGTCAGACAATGATTATGGCCACATGAAGGGCTGGTGTCACTCCATTGCTGTAGGTGATGCCCATCCCATTAGGTCAAAACTTATCGCAAGTCAAAGGTGGAGGAGCAACAAATGAGGATGGAACTCACGCAGTTATTAGACGCAGGGTTATTAGTTCCTTCGCAAAGCCCTTGGTCCTCCCCCTTCTGCTAATTAAGTAAAAAAATGGAGGTCACCGGGTAGTCATGGATTACCGCAGATTAAACATTCTTACAAAAAAGGATAGCTATCCTATTCCATGCATTGATGATGCCCTGGCCCAGCTTTCAGGCTCAAACTTTTTCTCTGCCATGGACTTGGCCAGTGGTTATTGGCAAATGGATCTATCTCCCCAAGACCAGGATAAATGCGCGTTGATATGCAGTGAAGGTCTTTTTCAACCCACGCGATTACCCCAAGGGTTGTGCAATGCACCTGCCTCTTTCCAGCATGCGATGGATCACATTTTGCAGGATCTCAAGTTAACCTGCGTTATTGTCTACCTTGATGACATTACCATATTTTTGAAGACCTTTAATGAACACCTTGATCATTTAAATGAGGTATTCCAACGCTTATGACGCTCAACTATCAAATGAAAGCCTTCAAAGTGTTCGTTCTTCCAAAAAAATTAAACTTCCTTAGACATACCATCTCCCGAGAGGGAATCCAACCCATACAAGATAAGGTTGAAGCTATTGCCAGAATGCCACTTCCCAAAAACCTACAGGATATACAGGTATTTTTGGGGATTATGGGGTATTACCATCAGTTCATCCCTAAGTTTGCCCAACTCAGCAAGCCCCTTGTTCGCTTACTAAAAAGAATATCCCTTTTCAATGGGTCACTGAACAGAAGGCCGCCTATGAAACAATGAAGTTGCTGCTGCAAGAACGGCCTATCTTAAAGCATCCTGATTATTGAAAACCGTTTATTTTGTTTACAGACGCCTCAGACTACGCCGTCGGGGCCATCCTAGCCCAACTGGATGAAAAGGGGTAGATCATCCTGTCTCATATTTTAATAAAATGCTATCAAAGGCAGAATGCAACTATAGTGTTACCGAGAAGGAGTGTCTTGCCATTCTACTCGCAGTGAAGCATTACTTCCCTTTCTTGTATGGGAACTCTTTCACTGTGATCACGGACCACGCATCTTTAAAATGGTTGCATAACATGAAGGACCCTATGGGGGGCTTAGCTCGCTGGGCTTTAAAGCTCCAGCATTATAATATGAAGATTGAACTCCGCGCTGGAAACTGCCACATGAACATTGATGGGTTAACTCAGCTGCCCATTCTCCACCCAGATAATAGTGAAGCGGAGCGGCTGTATGATCTTCTAATGACCCCAACTGACTGGGAAGATGAGGATGAACCTGTACAGAGGATATTGGCCCGGCACTCCTGTAACACAAAAGTAGAAAATGTGAAGTTGTATAAACAAGTGGGGGCGAAGTGGTTGCCTTACCTATGACCCTCAGAGCGTGTACCTGTCATCCTGGAGGCTCATTCAACTTTAGGCCATGGAGGAGCAAAGAAAACATATGAGTGGATAAAGGATCGATATTTTTTGGGAGGGAATCATGGACATCATTGTTGAAGTCTTAGATGCTTGCCTTACATGTAAGAAGCAGTCTCAATTCAAGACTAGATACCAATATCAGCCGACTACCCCACAACAGCCATTTCATACCATGAGCTTGGATGTAGTAGGGCCGCTTCCTCAAACCACCGGTGGAAACTGATATATTTTGGTAGGTATTGACCACTTCAAGAAGTGGGTTGAAGCTGTGGCGCTGCCAGCCCAAACTGCTAAGGCCACTGCAACCTTTCTCCATCAAAATATTTTCTCTCAACACAGGTGCCCTCAAGTACTACTCTGCGATAATGGAAAAACTTTACCTCCAGAGTAGTCAAAATCTTAGCTGTTTCCATGGGAGCCCAGCAACTGTTCTCAGCTCCATATAACCCCTCAACCAATGGTACAGTAGAGCGAGCCAAAGGTACTCTGGTTTTGATATCATGGAAAATGGCTTCATCTGATCCCCTTCATTGGGATCAATATCTCCCAAGCGCGCTTATGGCTTACCAAATTGGCTATCACCGGATTTTGAAAATGTCCCCTTTCCGAGTTTTGTATGGCAGGGAACCAGGCATACCTGCTCTATTAGCTAAGGATGTCTTCTCTAGAGGAGAGGAACCTGAGAAAGCCATGCGAAGGTTAGCTAACCGCATTTTTCAGCTTCAATCAGAGGCTATGACCAACCTAGCTTAAACGGTTACTAAAGAAGGCCAAGCTGCCAATGAGCTTTGAGCTCCCTTACCCTCTTTCCAAGTGTCATATAAGGTTTTATATCACCACAATCGCATAACTCCTCGAAGTGGCAAACTTGGATTAATCTGAGAGGCCATTCACCATCACATATAAGAGAGGAAATTAGTATTCTATAAAGTCTCTGGCCACCAGAATTATCATAAACTGGGTACATGGCCACTTCCTACGACCCTACGCCCCTCCCAACATTCTTGAGGGGGGCCATGTCAGACATTCACTTTCTTGACCTAGGAGAAAGAATGTTGGAGGTATGAGTGCTCCTGAATCTGCTATCATGATTGGCCCATCATCTGCCCAAACTTTGAATAATATTGTAGTTATTAACAATATGAGTACAAAAGGCAAAAAGACCCTAGTGGATTCTCAGTGGAATCCTGACTATTGGAGAAATAAGGATTATAATCAAAATCGGCCTAAAAAGGTAAGAACTAATAATAGGATTACTCCAACTTCTCAGCAAATCTGACGTTTTTGGTATTTCATGGATCAAATCTATGCGAGGTGAAAAGATTTTACCCATCAATGATTGGGTGCAAATGACCAAATCATTACCACTCAGATCTGAACCCTCCCAAGGTGCAATGATTCTACTTGAAGATGATAGGGTAAGGATTAACCAATCATAACTACATGAGTCAGCTCACCGCCGAGGTGAAAAGATTTTACTTGATGGTGATTGGATACAATACATCAAATCGTTACCACATAGGTTGGTTTTGCCTCAAAAAATTTTATCTTCAATTTGATAGGCCGAAAACCTATATTCCCTAATTTTGAGGACTGAGCTTTGTATTCTTTTGCTTTGAATACCCATGGTCTTGAAATCTGAACTAGTTTAAATAGGAAAAACTAGTATCAAGAAGGGGACCTTTTTTGTTTTTGGCGCGGCTTAACAATAAAAATCATAAAAAACTCTAACAAAGCGTTATCTATTACTTTTATTAAAAAGTAATTTCTCACTTTAATAAATTATTTGTGGCATCTGACGGTGGATCCCAAAATCATTATCAGATTTAGAGAATATATTGCTATAGTCATCAAGGAGAGTGTTAACTTTTCCAGATCACCTGGGGTTAGCTCGTCTGAGATATGGACGTTGGGTAAAGTACATACCAGGTTATCTGTTGGCAGGCCCATATCCATCATAGAGCTAATGGAGTGAATTTGTTCAATGTCCTCCACAGGGACTAACAAGCCTCTGCCAATCTCCTGGCGTTTTTCACAACTATGGCCTTTAAGGTGAGGTTCTCCAATAGCAAAGTAATGGGCCTCTGGTAAGCTGAGTCAAGAATGCCAGTAAATACAAGAGGCATTAAGGGACTAACGCCCTCAATACTTATAAGGTGCAACAAATAGTTGTGTGGAATTTGAAGCATGATTTTGGTGTCGATCACATGTTCACATGGCTTAATCAAAACCTTATCTGCAGCATAGAAAGGGATACCTTCCTTAGCATCCACTGAATTAGCAATTTATTTGTGTTGTGCCCAGAAGTGGAGTAAGGCAGGATTATAGCTGCAAAGGGATATTCGACCAGGCAAGAGTATTTATGCTTTCTGGGTTCTTTATTTTGATAAGACTAATGGGACTTCATAGTTGAGTAACTAGAGGAAACCTTGCTTCATGTTGATTATTCCCTCATACTCAATCATAAATTGAGTGCCAATGAGCATATCATGTGCGTTATTATCCAAAGCCACATCAGGGGCTGATAAGATAAGCTTCCCAATGCGAATGGGAAGGGAAGAGTATGCCAGACAGCACAGGTATTATTGGGGCCTGCAGTTCCGAATTCTTGTGTATACTCCAAGTCAGGAGCTAGATTTATCTTCTTGATAAGCTTAGTGGAGATTATGTTAACGGGGGAGCCAGTGTCCAAGATATCCAATACCTGGACCTTTTGAATGACCACTTTAACCTTAGTGAGCGTTCCTCCAAAGTTAGATGATAAAGCTAAGACCTCTGTTGTAATTTGGCAAAATCCTGGGGATATGCTGTAAGAGGTTTGCACAGGGTTCAGCCCACTGAGCAATAGGACCAACGATATGATGATTGTGGCCCTTTGTAACAACAGAATAAACATTAATAAGAATAACTATGGGGCAATTGCTCCCACTACAATACTTTATTTTATATAATAAGCTCTCAGATCCTCTCTATATTGCTCTCTTTTTCCCTATTAACCAACAACCCCTTTTAATCGCCCATCCCGCTCATATACAGCGGCTTTGGATGATACACACTCATTGCTTGGGATATTTGGTTCCACAGATTCTCCTCATTTCAGCTAGTTATTCTTTTATTACCTACCGCCTAAATTGTAGCCAATTTAATTTGTATTCATTAAAGTCAAAATTGCCTGATCGCCTTATTTTGATGCAATCTAATAATTAATGCATTAAATCCTAATCTCACCCCATCTCGAGGCACTCAAGTAATTGTAACTAATCTCATTTCAGCGTATTTGTCTCAACCCGCCCTAACTGTCCCAGGAGTATTATCCAGTCATATCAGGATCATGACATACCCCCTCCTTGACTGGATGATAAGGCTCTTATTGTTTGTATGGTCGGAGGAACTTCACATGTACCCAGTTAATAATTTGACCCCCAAAGGTTCCTTAATTTTGTAGGCATCAACCCCAGTTTTCTCAATGATATTGAATGGTCCACTCCATATACTGGTGAGCTTGTTCCTTCTTCTGAACCCATGTTGGTCATGAAACAGGACCAATTCCCCTACCCTGAACTGTGGAAGACTGCGGCGTCTACATTGGTCAGCTGCATGATCCCGAATCTTCTTGGCAAGACTAGTAGAATTTGCCTCAGTTTGGAGCTTGATCAGCATGTTTGTTAAGGTAGACAAATAGTGGTGGGGTTTGACTCCGCTGGTATCCTCAATGCAGGAGTAAAGCAATGCAGGCAGCGCTGGATGTCGTCCATAGAGCAATTGGAATGGACTCTTACCAGTTGCTGAGTGGTAGCTGATATTGTACATGAAGACAGAGGTGGATAAAAGGCTGGTCCAGTCTGATGGCCACTCATTTATGAGATTGCGTAGAATATTTACCAAGGTCCCATTGACCCGTCCCACCATACCATTAGATTCAGGGTGGTAGGGGGTAGTTAAAATCCCACAGATTGCCAAGAGATCATTCAACTTGGACATTATATGGGATGTGAAATTGGTTACCTTGTCCGTTAGGATGCATTGTGGATACCATGGCGCTGTATGATGCACTCCAGGATGAACTTGGCGGTAGTGACAGCACCCAAATTATTGATAGCCCTCGCTTCCACCCATCTTGTCAAATGGTTGATGGCAACTATTGTATATTTGAAGCGGTTCGCGCTAGTTGGCAGCGGCCCCACCACGTTTAACAAAACTATATGCCATGCAAACCAAGGCTTAACTAGCTGGTAGGCGGTCTTCCGGTGGTATGGCTTCTCCACTTGGCACTGATGGCAACAATCAACCATCTCGAGAACATTGTAGTGCATACTTTCCCAATAGTAGCAGGGTCACAAGAACTCCAGCATCTTTTTCAACCCTCCATGACCTACCGCTCTATGAGCATCCATTTTTTGCAGGCTGGACAGAGGGTTTTGGGAAACTCAGCGTTGATTCCCTAATATGCTTATATAATTCCCCATTGCGCAAGAAGGTATACTGCCTAAGCCCATCTAACACTATGATCATTGGCAGCAACTCATCTTGATATTTTCCCACAATCATCTTTTTGTACATTATGTCCGCCATATCCACTATAATGGAGACTGTGGGTAATCGGGAAAGACAGTTCACATTCTGATGCTTTGCCCCGGGTCAATGCATGATCTTAAAATCATATGCTTGGAGCTTCAAAGCCCATTGCGCGAGCCGCCCTTCAGGTTCCTGCAGATTCTGTAGCCAGCGCAAGGAGGCATGATCCATTACCACCTTGGATTTCACCCCAAGAAGGTAGACCCAGAATTGTTTATATGCATAGATTACTGCTAAACATTTCCTCTCAGTCACAGTGTAATTCCGTTAAGGCCCAGTTAAACTGCGGCTACAATATGTAATGGGGTGCTCCACACCATCATCGTTCTTTTGGGATAACACAGCCCCTACAGCAGAAAGCAAAGCATCCGTTTGCACTATAAACTCTTTTTCAAAATTGGGGTATTGCAAAACAGGTGCGCTAGCTAATGAAGTTCATAATACATCAAAAGCGGTTTGACATCAATCCGTCCAGTTGAAGACAGCGTTTTTCTTAAGTAGCTCAAAGAGTGGAGCCCTGATACAGCTGAACTTGGAAATGAACTGCTGGTAGTAACTGATCATCCCCAAGATCACCTGGATAACCCGCTTATTGCTTGTCCAATTCATCTTGCGGATGGCTTCCACCTTGGCTGACTGAGGGTTAATCACTTTGGAGTCTACCACAAAGCCAAAATATTCCAATTGTTCCTTAAAAAAGTGACACTTTTGGGGCTTAATCTTGATATTAGCATCAGCCAGGCGGCAGAACACTTGCTCCAGGTGTCCAAGATGCTCCGTGAACGTTTGAAAAAACACGTTGATGTTGTCAAGGTAGACAAGAATGCAAGACAGCTTTAGGTCACCCAAAATAGTATCCATAGCCCGCTGGAACTAGCGGGAGCATTGCACAAACCCTGTGGCATACATGTAGGCTGGAACAATCCTTTTGAGTTAATTATAGCGCACTTTTCTTGTTCCACCACAGGCAATTCAATCTTCCAGTACCCCAATATCAAGTCCATAACAGAGAAATACTTGGTCCCACCTAACTGATCTAACATGTTGTCAATTCGCAGAAGCGGGTACAAATCTTTTTTTGTAATGCTGTTAAGCTTCTGATAATCAATTACTACTCTATTGGAGCCATCTTTCTTTTTGACAATTATTACTGAGGATGCCCAAGTACTTTTTGATGGCTCCAACATTCCCTGTTCCACCAATGTATCTATTTCTGCAGAGATAACTTCTTCCGCTGCCTTTGAGTGATGGATAGGCATGACCTGATAGGGGGTGGTCTCCTGTGTCCACCTGATGCACAACCCCAAGAGTGCAACCCAAGTCGTGATCATCTGTTGCAAATATGCTAAAATACTTTTTGAACAGATCCATCACCCTGTCCTTCTAATCCTCCAATAGACCAGTGAGCGCCTCCTGAGGAACCACAGTCATTACGCCAAAGGTGGTTTTTAAAGCAAGCTGAGATCTTCCCATGAACCAAAGTCATGTATATGGTGGACCTCATCGATTAAGATCAAATGAAGGTAAGCTACCACTTGGTGCCTCTGAACCTTCATTACTTTATTTTGCAGATTTGCTATCAACACTTTTACTTCCCCTGCCCAAGTAATAGTAACCCAGGAGCCACATGAGGTTCGAGTCATGATTGTTGATAGGGCCCCACAACCTCTCCATATAGACCGCCCAGTATATCAATTTCAAGCTCTGTTCCAATTATGTCTTGATGACCAGAAGGGATAGTAAAAGCGTTTGCAGCTTGTAGCAGAATCCCTTTGTACTCGTAAATATGGGTTGGGAGCATTTGGATCTTCTGCTTCATCTAACAATATTTTACAGGTATCACACCATCGCTATAGGCGAGATTAATTTGACTAGAGCGAATTGGGTCATCTGGCACTCCCCTGGAAGTAAAATAGATGGGAATCCATTGTCCCAGGATGGATAGGGTTTCTTCCATCATGTCAATGACAGTCCCATAGTGTCACATAAACGCAGTCCCAATCAGCAGATCATAGTTGCTATTTGGTAATACTACCGCCGGTGCCATAATAACAACAGATCCAAACTACAAAGGAAGTGCACTATACGCTCTCTTGGAGACTTTAGTTTCCGTTCCTGAGGTCCCATACACCATCCAGTGTTCTATGTCGGGTTTTAAAGCCAACTTTGCCACCAGCTTAGTGGAGACAATGTTAACAGGAGCACACATATCTTTTTATAGCGTGTAATCAGGTTTTGGCTACTACCGCATCACAGTAAGTGCACTCCAAGTATGATGAATGCTGGTTATTTACTATGTGTACATTCAGCGGTTCACGTTTTCCCAGGAAACCTATAATACCCGCACTGACTTTGGGGTATCCTACTATAATAGCATCCACTAGAAAGGAGACTTCTACTTCTCTTAAAGATAATGCATCCGCAGATGGTTCTAGCTGGTCTGACAGATTTTGGTCAAACATTTGGCAAGCGTAAGGCTTTGGCTGCTTCAGAAACTCTGGGTCAGCCATATTTTTGAATTGTGCTTAGTCAGCACATTTACTCCCCCATCTGGCTGTTGGTAGAGGACTGTATCATTATACTGGGAGGCTTCTACTTCCTTCAATACAATAGATTTAGGGGGGACGTATTACTTCAAGATAGCGGAAGTAGAGAGTCCTATCTCTACTCCGCTATAACTTTTCCCTGATAACCTTGATCCTGTTGTATGTGAGGGATCTGTTGATTGGGGCACCATCATCCCATGTGCCCGGTGCAACCGCAATTAAAGCAACTTACTCTTTAGGGCCTACATCTGTGCTTAATATAAGTTGGCCCACTTGGAAAGTTATCCCAAAGATGATCGGTGTAACCAGACCCACATTGGTAGACTGCCAGTTGTTGATCAGTGTAGTTAGGGACAAAGCGGTAGTTGGGCAGTTGTTGCTCAGCAGGTATGGGACAGATGGTGAGCTGCGGGGAGTAGCCTGGCATGATCTGCATCGACTTGTTACTTTCCTTCCCATAGTTAGGGTAGGCCTCTTTGACAGTGGGAATCTGCTTAATATTGGGTGGAGGGAAAGTTACAGCTAACAGATGTACAAACTGAACAAGTTTAAGAAGAGGTACACCGTCCTCTAAAAATGAGGCCATAACATATTAAAGCTTGGGATATGGCTTCACCTCAAAGACCATTGCAATGCATACATAAGCTTCAGCTAGAATCCCAGCCTCAATCAACGCATGTGCTTCCGCCATAAACCGCTCAGAGAATGCGGTGAGACTCTAATTTTGTTGAAACCTGATGGTTAGGAACTCAGCTTTCTGCTGCAACATCTTTTCTTTTCTGCTGAACAACAGCATCACCGTCTCCTTGACTTCTTGGTGAGTAACGGAACTGTCTGAAAGGTAACAAACAGCTTGATCAGCACTTCTGACATCCAAGGTGGAGTTTAACAGTTTCGCCCTGTGCCGGTCTGAGGCAACTTCAGTTGCAAACTCAAATCTTCAAAAGAATCCATGAATATTGACTTTGCGATCAAAGGGCGGCAGCTGAGCACAGCAGACTTCCTGGAGCAGCTCATCTTGTCTTTTGAGCATGGTGTTTAGTGAAAATTTCACCTCCTCATATGCAACAGTCCTATTGTATTGTACAGATTTCTTTTCAAAGCAACCTAGGTGAGACATAGCAGGCGACTTGAGCTTTATTATTTTATTACTGATCAATGGGCCCCCTGTAGTGAGCACCACTGTTGTAATTTGGCAGAATCCTGGGTATATGCCATAAGAGGTTTGCACAGGGTTTAGCCCACTGAGCAATAGGACCAACGATATGCTGATTGTGGCCCTTTGTAACAACAGAATAAACATTAAAAAGAATAGCTATGGGGCAATTGCTCCCACTACAATACTTTATTTTATATAATAAACTCTCAGATCCTCTCTATCTTGCTCTCTTTTTCCCTATTAACCAACAACCCCTCTTAATCGCCCATCCCGCTCATATACAGCAGCTTTGGATGATACACACTCATTTCTTTTGGCTATTTGGTTCCACCGATTCTCCTCATTTCAGCTAAATATTCTTTAATTACCCTTCGCCTAAATTGTAGGCAATTTAATTTGTATTCATCAAATGTCAACATTGCCAATCGCCTTATTTTGAGGCAATCCAATAATTAATCCATTAAATCCCAATCTCTCCCCCATCTTGAGGCACTCAAATAATCGTAACTAATCTCATTTTGGAAGATTCATCTCAACCCACCCTAACTGTCACAGGATTATCATTCATTCATATCAGGATCGTGACAACCTCCTTGAACCAAAAGGTGGAGGTTAACTTTTTTGCAGTCTCAGGGTATTTATCCATGATGGACTTTAAGGGATGAACCCTCTGAAAAGGGCGTATCAAGTCAGCTAAGAATTGATCACCATCTCTGGCAGTTTAGATAATTTTTGGACACTATAGAATTTGGCTGAGGTACGTTTCCTCAGGTATGGTAGACTCATCTACTCCTCCAGCGTTCAAATGATCAGGCACTTCTACTTCCATGGGGGCTCCCAGTATGTAGTAACCAACGTCATCATAACCACCCTCAAATTCTTCCCCAAGGGTATTCGCAACAATGGGAAAGGCCGCAATGGAGGTAGGGGGGATGGCCAAAGAAGAGTGGGTAGCCTTAGTGTCATGGTAGGATGACATTATAGTAGGAACTGATGCTAGAGATAAGGCTGGGTGACAGGAGGCCCAGAAGGTGAAACTTCTGGCTCTTCCTAACCTGAAACACACCTTAGATCAACACTGGGTGCAAGCCAAGAATGCCCAGGTTGATACTAATGTGGTGCAAAATGCCCAGCCTCTTGTCTCGGCCCAGGCACTGAAATGAACGATTTACATTTTAGATAAAAACGGTTTGATTCGCTTGTTTGGAGAGCAAGGTTTTGAGTCCCACTCCAGCTATGAAATTTTAAGCTCAGGTAAATTACGGCTTCAATTGATTACTTGAGTGAAGGCACTTTCAGTGTATTTTACTAAAACGGATGGAAGCATCTGTTTATTGGAGCGTCAAGGCTTGGGCGCACTTCCACAGAACCTGAATTTCCCTGGCCCACTTTAAATATGTTTTTGTGACCAACATTCCTTGTTGGTCGACTTTTCTTTAATAAATTTACCCGTTATTTTACATTTTTTTACAATGGTTCCTTGGGCGAACATGGTGGTGGACCTCTTCAGGGAGGTCTCCAACTATGTGGGCCACTACCTATTATCACCATTTACACAGATCCCAGGTGCTTTCTTGGGCTGTTCAGGTCCCCTCCAGACTGATACACCCAAGACTACTCACACCAAGTTACCCTCAACTATGGACTCCCCATTGGTTTCTACTCAAGTTGGGAGTTTTCTTACTTACCTGTTCTCATATGTGGTGCTTTACACCCTCGCCTGGGTTACCTTCTGCTCAAGCACCATTCTAGGTGCTCCATTTCCCATTCTCTTAACAGCTAGTTCCCTAGCAATGTGGGTTCGCATCCCACATCACCTTGCTGGGAACAAGAGAGTTACAGACACTCTCTTGACACTTAGAGCGCGCACTTACCAGCTTAGCTGGAGAAGGAGGCACAGCAGCTTTAGTGAGCTTGTGCGGGCATATGGTTGGTACAACCTTACAGGGCTTTTATTAATTAGAAGGAGTGATAACCTTGATAAGGCGCACTGTGGGAGCAGGTTTTGTAGGGAGGATAGGCACAGGTGAACGCACTCTAACTGCTCAACAGGCGGTAGCTCCTCAATGGTGAAAGCTGAAGATTTCACCTCATCTTCTTCAGGAGCTACACAAGAATAGAATTTAGCAACATCCATTAGAGCCTCCTTTCAGATCACGAATAATTCTGAAATGGCGTTTCACTAAGTTGATATGCCTTTCCAGAGAGGCTGAGAAGATAATCCCGCTAACAGAGCAGTGATAGCATCATCAAGGGTGAGCATGTTAGAGGTTGATAACCTTTGCGCAGCAAGGTAAAATCATTCAGCAAAGGCAATAAGTGGTTCACCCTCATACATGGTAAGCCGCATAAAAGCCGTTTTTTCCCCTATGTAAACTCTGCTTTGATTTGAATAAAGTCAGAAGAGCCTCCTTCACCTCTGCCCAAGTGAGCGAAGGGTTCATGTAAGGAACTATCATCTCTTGTGCTAGGCGACTTAATTAGGGAAGGATGTATTGAATCTTTTGCGTATCAGTTGTTCCATGCATGGCAGCTTCATAAACATACAAAAAAGTAGCTATGCTTCCTTCGCCAGGTATGTATTTGTCTTTGAAAAGCGGGGTTGAAGGGCGATGATCAAGTTTTTGAGACGGGAAAGAGCGCTGGTTAGTTGCTTTTCCAGAGCAACTAAACGTGATTCAATGTGAAGAGGAAAAGGGAGGGTTACTCACGTTTGTAGCCTCATTTTTGATGATTTTTCCAATATACAGGTGTCTCCTGTAGTATACACTAATTTTTAGGAATACATCTTATGGGTGCTCACTGGTGCTTATGCTGCTGGATCCCACAAAAGTTTAATAAAATTTAATAAATGTACTCTTGATAAAAATTTTGTTATTTAGGGTATTTATTAGGAGCGTGGGAGTATAAGAAAAAGAGATCCTTTCCCAATATTTGACTATCAGAATTTAAATTGATTTTGAGGGTCGAAGGGAATTCAGGGATAGGTTTGGAATAGCTTTGATGCTTCCAATTTAGGTAATATGGGTTTCAATACTATCAGATCTTGGTAAAAGTGAGTTAATTTTAGGTAAAATGACGGTTGGGGTTTTGGTGCAGAATGTACCCATGCATTAAGGTTTTGATGTACCACAACCAATCACCACTAGAAAAATTACTTTCACCTTGGGGGACCTCTGCCATATCTATAAAAGGTGGTGGCCCCCGCGTAGGTGTTGTGAAGGACTTGGTGATGGTTGGGGGCGTGCCTTCTGATGGTTGCCCATGGTCCATCACAGGATTAAAGAAATCCAATCGCTTGATTTTACAGTTAGTGCCTATGAAGGTTTTGAACTGGTGTTACCCTGATTAACAGGATTCCACTAAGAATTGGCCAGGGTTTTTTGGCTGATATCCTTGACATCATCATTAACATTATTATTAAAATTGTTCTTAGCAGCATCAGAAAATTTCAAATGGCCAACATTTCCCCTTTTTGGCTGAAATATGACCTAAAACATTCTTATTTTTCGGCTGAGAGTGCAAATATCTGACAAAGCCCAAAAGGTATCACCCATAATTGGAAATTCCCCTAGCTGGTACAGAATGCAGTGATCCATTCCTACCCCTTTTACAAGGATCTGGTTAAATGCGTTAAAGCAATCTAACTTGCAGAAGACTTTGGCCTTCTCCACATAATGGAAAATTTGTGCCTTCACGGGGATGAGATGAAGATCAGGAATGGCTACATTATTTAAGTTCCTATAATCTACAAAGGGCTGAAGAAAACCTTCTATATTTTCCACATATAAGATGGTGGGCATATGGGAGAAGTGCGCTGAAAAATGGCGCCTTTAACAACTTGTTCAGTCACCCAATCCTCTAATGCCTCCTCCTTCCTCAAAGTTAAAGGATAGATAGGTGAGGAAATGTGAACCAAGTCCACTTTAAGTTTGAGATTATAATCAAACTTAGAATGTTTTTGGGCATCACATTGGCCAAAACAACATCAAAAGAATCTTCAATCCCTTCAAGCAAGAAGGTAGGGGAGCTTCTGGGGTGGGCTTCAGCAGAGGCGCAATACTAAGAACACACACCTTAGGGCATTGGGGTAAGCTTCTTAGGGTGTTTACTGCAGACATGGGAATTATCACCTCTTTCCCACCCCCAAAGCTAAACTCAAAGTATTGTCCATAGCATTAATTTTTTATAAAAACTCTGCCACCACTATATACCCAAAAAGTGGGTACAGAAAATTTTTAATTGCCTAGAATTGGTTATTAAGGTTATGCTTACCAACTAGATACTCAACAAGACCTTGAATTTTCAGTATGGGAATAGGCGGAGGGTCACCTGCCTTAATCATACCACCAAGTAAGTGTGGTAACTCAAGATAGTTAGCTAGGTTTTGATCAATAAAGTTTTCTTTAGCACCAAAATCCACCAACACAGTTGTACTAATTTTTCTAAAGGGGAAGAGTGAGTAGATGTGAGAAAAAATTGCCATAATAATCTCTATTTAAATAGTTAAGCTAGCCAATCTCTCAATTTATCTTTAAATTTGGGAAGTAACCTTTGGTAACTGCGCTGGCTTTTACTGACTCTTTAAATGTGCTAATCACTGTGAAAACCAGGTTGGAACCTTTAGGGTGGTCTGGTAAACAATAACAGTTTGGGGCTATACCCGCCTGAGCTTATATATCTTTTGTTTGCTTGTATATTGGGATCATTTTTAATGTCATTATCTGATGGTTATTCAATTAATGCATCAGGCCTAGATTCAAGTCAATATACCAGTTCTTCTGAAGTTAACATGGGTTCTGCTTAAAGGTTAGCAATTCTTAAGGAAAATACTGATCCTAATGATGCTTTTATTGATGTTCTCATAAGTGAAACCTACTAGCCTTACTTAATGACTCCTTTTCTCTACAACTTAAACCATAAATCATGACATGAGGCATGCCAATCAAGGAATAGTACCAATCTATATATAAGTTATATATAGATCCTAAATATCTTAATATGGATATGACTATAGTTCTTTATAAGTATTTAATGATCATTAATTTACATGTAATGACATTATAAAGTAAAAATATATTAATTTAATTAGTAAATCCAGATTTGGAAAACCCTGATTTTTCTAAACATATGATCTTTGACATATGTAAAAGAAACATATCAATATCCTTACTTTTATGCTTAAAATTCCAAATTTTCTTTTTGTACAAAAATAGTTATATTAAGAATTAGATTTTTATGTAATGGTATTGATTTATATCTAATTACAAATGATATTTGGGTAGCTTTAGACTTAGTATGTTAGTTTAAAGTTTTTAAGTATAAAGATACTCAGTTTATAACCCTAAATATCTTTTTGTCACTTTTATTTATATTTAGTTAAGCAAAAATTAACTACTTAAATACATTATTTATGTAGGTAAAGGTTTACAAGTTTTAACGTTAGTTAATAAAGTTAATTTAGTCTAAAAGGGTAGAATTCCTATATGTTTATCCATTAAGCAGCATATCTGCTCCAGCTAAAATAAAGGTTAAGGTATTTAACATAATGGTAAGGCTAATAGAAGAATTTATAAAATATGAAATAATTTCTTATGAATTAAAGTCTTTATCATATAAGTTGAATTATTTTAGAATATGTTATAAAAAACTTTATTATAGCTAAGATAAAATGATAGAAGGCATAAAATATGATAATAATAATTTAAATATAATATGCATGACTAAAATAGTAGTTTGTGCCTAATATTTTATAATAAACTAAAAATTTGATCAGATAAATTAGATGTTTACCTTTACGCTGAGTGATTACATGAATTTGAATTTATTGTGAGGAAGGCCAACCATGGGATGGACACTTCCAAATTTGACCCAAAAGGAACAAAACTTAGTAACAGGGAAGGCACCCCAGAGAAGTTATGCTATCTCTTGTTGCCAGCGGGAACGCCACTATGGGGAGGGGGAGGGAACGTGTGGAGGAAAGGGTCTGATTTGATGAACCAAACTGGGAACCAGGAGGAGACCAGCTGTCAGCGACGTGGTGGAAATCCAAACATCCACACCTTAAAGTGGTCCACCAAATGAGACCAGAATCTGTGGACAGCTTCTGGGAGGGTGGGGGTGGAGCCTGTGATGGCATCCAAGACAATCGTGTGGATAGTCCACATGGCGATTGCAACCACCAGAGCACAGAGGGAGGGTGGAAGGGGGGAGGCCATTGATAAAGCAAACATATCTCATGACAGACTGAAGGGATTTGTTTGATCCTAGCCAAGCAGACGTTGAACTTTGCGCCATATCACTTTAGAGGTAGGACACTTCTCCATGCGGTGGAACAGCGTTCCATGCTGGCCACACATGACACAGGATGAATGTAAAGTGTTAGAGCGCTCAGCTGTATGATACACCCACCTCAGGCAGCGCCACACATGGGAGTGGACTTGAGGCTGCAACAGAGGATGGTGTGCGTATTTCCAAATAGTCTTCTGAGTCTCAATGGAGTAAGGGATGTTCATCATGTCCAAGTAGTCCACCATGGATAGGACATGGGGCCATGTGGGGATCACGCCATTTTGAATGGGTAACCCCCTGTACCTCTTGTGTGAACTGAGGAGAGGGGCGGCCTCTCTGGGCTGTGTGTCCACTAATACAAATTCTCCACTCAGCGCTCCACATGGAGAGGAGGATTCGTTTGTAGTGGGTTTTAGTACTGTGAGGACCTGTGGCCGATGGGTGGGAAGCCAGGTATTTCATCAAGGAGTGAGGGTTCGATGGATTGTTAAGGCCCAAGGCGCGGGAGAAGTTGGAGTGGGCCGCGAGAGACCAGTGTTGGGAGGGGAGCGTAGGGGCGGTGACAGCCGCAATCCAGGTGCCCAGGATCTTGGCAGCATGGGCTTTGAAGTCAAGCAGGCCCATGCCACCACAATGATGAGGGCCAAACATGACCTCTAGCCATACTGGTGGTGGGTGGCCTGACCAAAGCCATCCTTGCAGAAGGGCATATAAGGATTTTAAAAGCCTGGGGAGAAGGGGATGGCGTGGGCTCCAAACCAGACTTTGGAGAGGAGCATAGAGTTGGCTAAAACAACCCTGCCAGTAAGGGAAGTAGGGTGGGCTCTGAGGGAGGCGATGCACTTCGTCACGTTGTCTAGAATATGACTTTCCAATACTGCTGATGCATACCCGCCTGCCTCCACCCACACACCCAGATGGCGGACAGGCCCTATGGTAGGGCGTGGCACGAAGGGGAGCACTAGTGGGGCGGTGTGGGGTGAGCAGGGAGGGCGAGCACGTGTGCAAGCAGATGGGCCAGGCTGGGCACTGGTCGCTGGGGCCCAGCAGGTTTGATACTGACCAAGGAAGATGATTTCAGTTTTGGAAGCGTTCAGTGCAGCATTACTTACTGGGGAATACTCCTGGATTAGAGCTTCAAGCGCGCATGCGTCTTTATTATTAGACACCCCAACCACACAGTCATCTGCAAACGCCATCATCTTGACTGGTGCTTGGCCTGGTACATGGACCCCAGTGAGTTGGGCATTCACGTTTCAAAGTAATGGGTCAAGGCTAAAGTTGTATAAGAGTGGGCTAAGGGGGTCCCTTGTTGTAAGCCTCTTTGAGGGCGGACTACTTCCGTTAGGAAGCCAGGGTCACGCACTGCCATTGTTGCAGATTCCGTGAGCAGCATTACCCAGTTGATGAAGCAAGGGGGTAAGCGGAATTGATGGAGGCAGGCCCTGAGGTATTCCCAGTCTACTCTATCATAGGCCTTCTGTTGGTCTAAGAATACAAGTGCCCCAGAGGCTGTGGACTGGCATGCATTAGCCACAGAGTGCACGTTGTCCCAAATCGACTGTCTGGGTATGAAACCGAATTGTTCTTGGGAGATGGTGGCAGATGCTACAATCCCTAAACGGTTAGCCATGATTTTAGTTATAATTTTTGTATTCATGTTAGTCAAAGAAATGGGGCGCCAGTTGGCTAAGTCTAGCTTGTCCCCTTTCTTGAAGAGTGTGATGGTGAAGGCCTCTTGTCCTCCTGGTAGGAGGCGCGTTTCCAGAAGGCTCTGGTTAAGTGAGGCAAGCAGCAGTGGGGATATATATTTGAAGTACTTTTTATAGAACTCATATGGAATGCCATCTGGGCCTGGGCATTTCCGATTTGGTGCACCATGGATGGCTGTCCATAGTTCATTTGGAGTAATCAAATTCATTATTTCTGGGTATTGGGAAATGGTGCGGATGTGGGTTCAGTCAAAAAATTCCGCCACTTCAGCCAGCTGAATTGGATTGGATCGGTATAACTCAGAGTAATACTTTTGTATTTGAATTGCCACTTTGGCTGGTGTATCCATGACGGAATCATCCAATCTTTTCACCTGTGTGCAGGCCACACTCTGGCGTGGTGCGAAATTTTTTTAAAAAAATATGTGGTGCACTTGTCCCCTCTGTAATGCGTTTGGCCATGTACTGAACACAAACCTAATGTTTGTGTTGCCTTTCAAGTGCATTGAGGTGGGTGGCAGCCTCTGCCCACTTCTGGCCCCATGCAGGGCTGTAGCCTGTGGCTGGGATGTTGGACTCCAGGTGTGCCAACTCTGCCAGAGCGCACAAAATGATGGCTGATGTGGCTCATGAGCATCAGGAGGAGAGGTGGCAAGATTGGCGGATGGTATCCTTTTTGAAGGCTGACCATGTGGAAATGGGGTCCGCACAAAACGGTGCAACAAACTTTTTTGCCAAAGTTGCTGATTCCACCCAAGTGGAAAATCCTGGTGACGCAAGTTTGGGAGGGTGGAGTTTGCACCAATGTGGGGCCTTAGCCACTGTGACAGGTAAGTGGTAGGTTATTGAGACCAGCTGGTGATCAGAGAATTCAATTTTTGTTGTTTGGAAGTGGGAAATGTGAGATTGAAATTTCGCTGGCGTGAGGATGAGGTCAATGCGGGTCATGGACCTTAATTGGCTGTTGTGGACATGGGGGCGCATCATGTTTTTGAGCAGCGGGGCTTGCCGCGGCAGCACATCTATTAACCCAAGGGTGGCCTTTAGAACGCGAAGTTCTACATGACCCTGGGGGGCGTGGGAGGAGGAAGGCCAACAGTCCGTGGGTGTGTTTAGCCAACAGTTCATGTCACTGACTACAAAAGGGTCTGGGGGTAATGGGAGGGATTTAACCAATGAGCAAAAATTCCCAATGCTCTAATGCACAGGTTGGGGCATAGATGTTGATGATAGCATGTGCCACGTCAGCCCACAAGAAAGTGACAATGAGGACTCAGCCATTGAGGAAGGATTCCAATAATAAAAATTTAAAAAATTGTTTTTCTGAACTAGTAGCCCACAGTGCTCTGACCAGAAGGATAGGGAAGGGAGGAGCATGGTTTTCCAAGAATCCTCAGAGCCTCATGGACAGTGGGACTCCTGGATGGCCAGGATATCCACGGTAAATTGTGTTGTAAAAAACTCAGTTTCCTAGCCTGAGACAGCGAGGCCTTGAGTCCAGCAATACTCAACGTCCTTAAAGTGAAGGTTTCCCCCATCGCACCTTAGGTGTGAGGGGGTGGGCACCCAGGCCCACTAGCCTCCTCTAGATCCCCACGGGCCTTCATGGCAGCGCGGGTGTTTGCAGCAACACTATTGGTGGTTTTGTTAATTTTAGCAGAAAGGTTCACGTTGGCTTTTGCCTTCACTTTTGTTTCCTTGATGTTGAGCGAATTTTTTGCAGTGCAGATGAGTTTGGTGCACCAACGTTCATGTCAAAAAAGTTTCAGGTAGGTTGGAAACCAAGTCAGTTTCAACCAGAGCTTGGTTGCAAAGGTTGGGTGAGATTGAGTCACCTATCAGATCCTCAGATTGGTTGGCCCAATTGGCATGGGCTTCCCAATCTGATTGGTTGATGGATTCCCAAGTTGCTTCCACCGTGAAGGTTTTGATGTCCTCCTGGCATTGGGAGTGTGGGATAGTGGAGGTGACTTTGGCCGCTTCCTTGGCTGTGTCCCTGCAGGCCTGTTTGGCCTTCTTCCACTCTTGAGGGGAGATAGGTTTTACCAGTAGGTAGCAGCCTTGCTCTTCATGGGAAAGCCTCTTTAGTGCTTGTGGTTGGTTCATAGTGCACCTCTCCACTGGCCATGGCCACTGAGGGGTGCTCTTGGAATGTGATGCCCTCCTTGGTGGGGCATGCATGTGCCTTATGGCCAAATGTGTCACAGTGGGTGCAGATGGGGGGTGCGCTGTCCACGGTTACCTGGAAAGGGTGGGTGGTATGCCCTTCAATATTGATATATGTGGAGTATGGGATCTGGGTTAGGTCCTTCATGATCTCTTCAGTTGGGGTCAGAACTGTGATGGCTTTGCCAGTGCACAGGTGTGGTATCAGCATAAAGTGTTGCATCTCAAAGGATTGTATTTCACCATATATGGTGAGACCATCTTTCAGGTGCTGCTCCAAAATGGCACATTTGACCATAGTAGGCAAAAAGTCAAACGTGAGGAAAATTTGGTTAGATTTTGTCCATCTGGTGCATTTGGTTTTGATGACCCATTGCCCTTCAGGGAGGTTGATCACTACACATACCACAGCAGCTTCATCTGCTGCCTCCTTGTTTTCAAAACTGTGGTCCAGCCAACCACATGACATGGAGTGAGGTGCGACATACACCACAGTTGGGAAAAAGTGTGCACAGTCCCACAAAATTTTTCCCATAAAGCTGTTTGTTGGATGTCCAGAAACATACGGACTCCGTATTCCACCGATGAGAGTGGTTGGGAGTGCAGCATGTTGATGTACTGGTTGCATTGCACTTGCCAAGTGAGGATTTCTGGGGAAATAGTGACTGCCAGTTTTAAAATTTTTTCTATTCCACCAGTTTCTCTGGGGCGTTTTTGAATGTTTGAGGCCGCAGGCCTACCACCTGCTCCTCTTACCTTACTTGCCCAACTGCTCCCTGACATGGGCGCAGACTAATCTCCTCTGTGAGATTATCAAACTAGAATCAGACTTGAATTGAATAAGTTGCAAAAGTGATTGCAATGAGAGAGAAAAGTTTATTTGATGAGTGATTACATGAAAAACAACATAATTTATATGATTATTCATATATAAGGTATTTGGAAATAATTAAGTAGAGGACTACTTTCTAAGTCTAGTTGTAATTTTTGGTCTAAGGTCTAAAAAATCAGTATACTGATATATTTCAGTATTCTAGTGTAAGATATTATTCTATAAATCTAAAAATTTCAATTAAACATTTTTCTTTATGTATATCAACCCTCAGATAACACATATATATCTTAATCACAAGTGTTATATATATAGAAATGGAGGTACTTTAATTCTATAATAAAGTTATCAAAATTGAACTAATTGACGGGAAATTTTACTTTAGAGCTTGACTTACAAAGTATTATACGCTTTTTACCTACGATGGTTTAGCTATGCTTTTTTAGTACTAGATGGTCCCAAATGGTTTAGCTATGCTTTTAATTTTTAGTCAATATAAACTTTATTGCATTTAATTCCTAATCAGCAACATATAAATTTCTTGTTTTTAACTTATAATTAAAAGAAATTATTAACATAATTGGTTAAAGACTAACTTAAGTTGGTAATGACCCAATTTTACTTGAAAGAAATAAACGTGGTATAGGCTGGAGAAGTATATAAGGCATCTCATAAAAAATTGTTAAACTTTTGTAGTTATCAATAGCAAAAACTAACAAGTTGACTTAAAAAATATCTTTTGTAGTATGGCTTTTATTGGTAGAAAGAGCCTTTTTATAATTCAATGTATGTTAATGAGTATAAGATTATGAATAGTTACCTTTTAAATTCTTGATTTAAATAAATAATATTGATATGATACTGAAATGTCAAAGGAAAATTCATGCAGGTTAGCTCTGTAAGTTAACCCTTAAACAGGAAATTTCACCTTTAAGTATAATTTGTTTTTGTCCATTTCACCTTTAAGTGTAATTTGTTTATTGCCCATATATGTGATATTTGCTCAATTTCGAATTGTAAATCAATTTCTTTTTTAGTACTAGATGGTCGTAAATCAATTTCTTTTTTTCAAAAAAACCAAATTTTTGTTTTGTTCTTCTCCGCAATAATGATTTTAAAATATTGTATTTTTGAACTATTTAAATTTTTATTTTTGTGCTCCTATAATTTGCACAAACATTTTTCTTCAAATCTGTTTAAGGGTTAATAGTAACTATAATAACTAAACAAAACTAGCATCATAATTTTTAGGTGTTAAAGTCATATATTTTATCGATTCTCAACGAAGCAGCAAGATTACATCTAATAAAAACATTTAATAATCCGTAGAATACGTGTGCTTAATTATTCCGTACTGAAAGGTGGATCCAAATAACTGAATATAAGGTTTTAAATTAGAGTATTAATTTAAATGTCAGACAAAACTTGAAAGGAGGAAGTTATTTTGATAAATTTATTTGCATATACAATTAAGGTAATATAAATTGTTTTTAATCAGTATATTTACGTTTGTTTAATGTTAGGCTCAATATTCGGACCACAACAAGATTTTTGTCTAGAGATTTAAGGATGCCTAGCTTCAAGGTAATCACTATTTCCCAAAGCTTAAATTAAATTGCAGCTTAAAGATTAAGCAAAAAAACAAAAATTGAACTATCTAGTACTAAAAAAAAAATTGATTGTGTGTTTAATCCAGTATTAATCACAAATGTTCCATTCAGGTTGGAACATAAACGAGCTAGACATTTAAAAACTATCATCATATAAGCGTTTAATATGACAACTATATTTGTACATCTAATCTGTTGTTAATCAAGCGGAGGTTTCTTTTAATTGCAAATCTAGTTTTTGTACCTTGCATCTGATACGAATGTACATCAATTAATATAATGTTTATTGAAACACCAAATTCCTTTGGATCTTCATTGGGATGAACTTCTAGATGAATATAGTACACCCTTTATAGCAGTACGGGTTTGATATGCTTATGGTAATACCTTCAATGTTTCATTAGTAAGCGCCTAAATCCATCTTGGATTGTCGCTGTATTTTAAATTTTTACTTTATTCTAAACTGTCATTCATATTAAATAATATTAATATGAGATATAAGCCATGAGTCTTTTTATGTTTTTGAAATCTACTCGTTCAATTAGAACAGTGCGGCAAAATACATATGATATTGTAAATGATAAGAAAAGATATGGTGATAAGCATTCTCGCTTATTGCCTTAATAGATAATTAGAATTTAGTGATGATTGAGTTTCGGACCAACTGGTGCAATTAAGGCAATAGGTAAATTTCAATTCAAAAAGAATCCAAAACTTCTACAGTTAAAGGGTATAGCGATGCGCGGCTAAAATTAAATTGGTTTGGGGTATACCTCCTTTACACATTACAAACTCAAAGATTTAACTAGACTGCTGTAAAGTATAGTTGCTATGAATTAATCAGTTCCAGTCAAGGTCCTGAAGACAAGTAAAGTATGGCACTTCTACTTGAAATTTATTGACTTGTAATTATGATAATCTGTAATTTAAGCCAAAAGAATTATTGGATTTTAGTTTTAGGGGGCTGACGACAGTTGCCAATTTAGTTGATAGATGACTCACCCCAACTCATTTCCAAAATCTAAATATAAAAATTTTAACTATCGGCAGCAGCAACCAGGTTTGCCTCAATTAAACTTGCCTTAACAAGATAACCGCTTCATAAAAATCCTTGATTAAGAAAGTTAAGAGACGGCAAATACTTAAAGTATCTTGTTTTGAAGCAAATAATAAACTCAATAAGGGAAACTCATAAAAAAGGTAGCGGAGGCAAAATTGAGACAAATGTGCTCTTATAAAAATTGAGAGCATATAAAGCAGTTTGTAAAACAAGTATCAATGATTTCAAAATATTTAATGGACTACACTGCTAGTTTTTAGTTTTAGTAAGTTAAGTATTTAGTAAAATAACCAAAGCAGTGCACTTTGAACTTTTTCTATGATCGCACACCCAAAGCGGCTACAGTTGTCAATTATGTGCAATATTTTATTTATTCGAGGTAGCCATCCTGGAGATGATACCGCACCAATAGTGGGGAAAGGAAAATCGAAATCTGAGAAAAAATAGATCCCGGTAAACCTCCACGCGCAGCGTTCTGATAGGCTATAACTCTATGGACTGCCTTGCTATTCGCTATTTCGGTTCGGGGCATTGGTGCGCAACGCCAACACAGTCATAAATCGTCCCCTACCCCAGTTCATCTACCGGATATATGCAGTATATCAATCAGCTTTAAAATGTATCGCTGCTTGCTCATTGTGCCCTTTATATGAAAACTATGTGTTTTTAAAATTTACTTAATATGATCTTTATTTTTTAAATTTCGTTTAGGAGTCATGGTCGAAATATCTCTTAGGGATATGCTAGCAATCAAAAATGATTAGAGGGAACGAAGAGCTATCTGCACTTTACCATCTAATTTAGTTAGAGTTTCATAAAGCGCTGGCTCGAAATGTATTTACAACTAGCTTTCAATCTTACCTTTTATTTAACTGAGGTAAGCTGACCAGGGGACAGACATTACCAAATATATGTGAAACTAAGAGAATAACTAAGAAATATAAAAATTGGGCACCCCAGGGTACTCAAGTTACCCCTGTTGCCAGAGGGACTGCCAGGTATGGGGGGTTGGTGCACTACTCTGAGGGGGTTTCCCCTGCTATGGAGCAGGTGTGAGGGAAAGGGTCTGTGTGGAGGAACCAGAGTGGGAACCATGATTCTATGAGTGCTTTTTATCTTGGTCTCATATATCCATAGAGCCAGGCTTAGAAGTGCTCTAGTAAGTGGACATGGAATCTGTTAATAATCCCATGAATGGTTGGGACTGTGCCCTTGAATGCATCTAATGCAATTGTGTGTATTATCCACATTGCAATGGGTATTATTAGGGAGCGGAGGGTAGATGGGATTGGTGACTCAATCTGGAGTGCAAAGATACTCTTTGATATTGAGAATTCCTGTTTGTTTTGAATCTTGAGCAGGCGTGTGACTTCCTGCCATATAGCTTTGGTTGGGGGGCATGTTTCTAGGTGGTGATATAGGGATCCCTCCCCTCCACATACTGCATATGTTTTGTGGAGGGAGTTAGAGCAGTCCGCTATCCTATAGGTCCTTCTCAAACAGCGCCAGGCATTTGCTCTTATCCTTAGTTGTAGGAGTGGGTGGTGTATCATTTTCCACATTGCTTTCTGTGTGGTTAAATCATAGGGAATTTCCAGCATATCTAGGTATTCTATCCTAGCTATGCTTGGGGTTGTTACAAGCATATCCCTCTGGGGTGGTTTTCTGGGGTTCTTAATTTGAATTGGGGGCTGGGTCATCCCCTTCCCTGTATAGTACCCATGTTCTCTATGGTCCATCCCATACAGCGGATAGTTTGGAGGATATATTTGAAATGAGGGGAGGTTCCATATGGACCCTTTGCAGTAGGGTGCTTGGCAAGGTATGAAAGTAGTCTGGGTGGACTATGTGGGTTGGTTAATTTGAGTGCCTGTGCAAAGTTAGTCCTTGCTGCTCTGGACCAATGTTGTTGCAGGAGGTTTTCAATCTTACCTTATTGTATCTAAATCATTAAATTGATCTCCTAGTAAAACTAACTGCCCTTATCTTTATTACAAAAGTCTACCAGAATTTAATTATAATCTCCAATTTACAAATATTATCAGTCAACTTGGTTCTTTCTGGCAGTATAAAGCTTGATTTGTTAATTTTAGGGTACCTGAAAAGTACCCTCATTAGGCTAAAAGTATGGAGTATCTACAAAATAGTTTAAAAAGGCTAGACAAAAGTAAAATATTGCAATCATGAAAGTGAAACATAAGTGTTGGGATTCTTGATAATATGATTGAAGCCTCAACTTGGGGATTATGACTTAATTATTGCTTTGAGCAGTCTCAACTGACATTATAATTATTTTACTAATTGATGCTTTGTCAGGCCTAAGGCACAAATCATTAACTAAATTATTTAACATCAACTGAGTATAATTAATACTAAGTTCCCCAAGGGATAAACTCAGGATAAATCAACATGGAAGAGTTCCACTAATCAATACTTCAGACAGATACTCTCTATCACAACTTTTACTTTTTCCTGTAGGGGACAAGTCCCTATTTTATTTTATCTCACCTTATCTCTAACTTTGCCCTTTTGTGATAGAGCATGCTAATAATAATAAGACTGCGCTAGCCCTCAGGATATGTTACTATCCAATGCACCGTTCAGAATACCTCTGGTACAGCAATCCATATTAAGGGATACAAGGAGAATAGGGAAACTGCAAGCACTAGCCAGGGATCCCCAAATTGGAAATCATTGCCACTAGATATCCAAAAGACTTCTTAAACTCATAAAGAAATTTAATTTTAAAGAATTTTTTATTTAAACTAAAGATTTGAAAGGGATTAATAGAATGACAGCAGAAACTGTTGGGGTCCGCTGCCTTATATACTCACTAACATAGGGAATAGGGACAAATGCATTCACTGTTGGTAATAATTTTGCAATCTAGCTATGGTGCATCAAAATTATAGAATCTTATAATGCTAAATCAGTCTCATCCTGGCTAGCTGACTTAGGCTCAAATTTTGCCACCAATTTTTACCTCACAGAATGATTCCATTTGGAAGATCAGTGACACTTCATCCAATGGACAACTGGGTGCACCTATGGTTAAGCCATAAAGGCTGCACCATCGAGTAGAGAAGGGGTTAATTGCACCTATACCTGCCAGGAATAGGCTCATGATTACTGGTGATGGAGGAGAATAGCAGTTGAGGATTTCTAAGTCTGAATCTAACTTGATCAATAAATTTTCACCAGATATCAATTTAAATTGAACAGCGAAACTTGAAATGAAGGAGACAACCATTTATGGAAGAGAATTGCTGCTAACCCACTGCTGGAAATAGCCCCTGGCCACTACCACTTCCAGCACACACCCCAAATTTTCTGGACCAACTCATAGTTGGTTTGCATAGGAGAGAGAGGCACAATTTTCAAGGTATACACTATCACCAGCCTCTCATTTACCACATAGGCTAAGTCACACAGCGTAACCAGAGGGATGTCTGTTAGCTTCTCCCCAATTTGGTTTAAAATGGGAATGCATCCCAATTTAACTGCAAGGGTTGTTCCTCAAGGCTTACACCTATCTTATGAGTGCCTTTCTCTGTTGCCAACTTCCCTTTATACTTTGAAAGATTTAGGATGTATTTCAGAATCTGTTCCTAGTTCCAACAGGGCTTATACTAATTATTCCTTATATCACTTATTTTATTCCTTTGTTTACTAGCATTATTTAAGGTGCTAATTATTTACCCAATAAGATAACTTTACACTTCTACCCTTTTAGACTATTTGCAAAGTCCATTTTCTCTCTCTGGACCTCTGAATCTGAAAAGGTTATGTACCCATTGAATCTATCTACCAAAACCCCTACTGCTTTCTGGCTCTCCCCGCTTAGCCCTAACTAGCAGGACTAAAATAAATACTCTCTCTGGGAACCTCTAGCTTTTCTTTAGGCAAGTTTCAACTATCTCTATAAGGACCTCTAAACCAACTTTGGCTAAGTCCTGCTTATTTCCACCATCCACTTCAGCACGCTTTGAAGAACAGTATTCATACCCCACAAAACCCAACAATAAGCAATGATTGTTCATGTTGAAATTTAAAGTAGAAGGCTAATTGATAGTCTTCATATAAACTAAACCCAGTAAATTCTATATCCTATTATCATTAAATTTTTATTATAAATTAAGGATTATCAAGATGCTGATACTTAGTATTAGATAAAGAGCTTCTATGTTCAAAAAGTCTCATTCAAGATAACATACTATTATAGATTTATGATCAGATAAAACTAAAAACCAAGCCAGTCTTAGTCAATAGATCACCACACATACCTTCTATATCTTTTAGCTGGATAAATAGTAAAGGTAGTCATTTTTATGCCACAAATAAAAGTAGCAATTAATTCTAATTCCTATTTTATATGATATTATATAGCATACCTGACTATCACATTGTTTATTAGAAACCACCTGGATGCACTATTGGAATTTCGTGAGAATTTTTAATATTCAAGTGCTATGAAGGTATGAAAGTATTGGTTTTATGGCTCCAGAGAGAGTTGAAATAAGGACCAAAATTATTAGTTTCGTTGCATAATGAATTCCAATTGTAATAATCATATTTAATCTTAATGGACCAAAAAGGTAACCACATGAAACAGAATATGTGATTCTTTATTAGTTAAATTTTAGAGATATTTATAGGAGAGGATTTAGTAGATCTTCATTATAATCTTCATGCTTCAAATGAGGTAAGATATTTTCTGTTAGAGAACCACTATGACTGATTGTCCAAACTGATATGATTTTTTTAGATGAGATCAACCTTTGCATTGTGGGCTCAACCCTTTCAGAAAAGCTTAACCTCCTCGGAAAGCTTAGCCCCTTCAGGAAGATGAGACTGATAGCTCCAAAGAGTTGATCATTGGTCTAAAAAGAATTGGATATATCAGCAGATTTTTTATAATTTTATTTACTGAGATGCCAAACCTTGATCATGATTAGAATTGGCTATTGCAGGTGAATTTCCAACAATGCCCCCTCAAGATATTACCTAGGGGGCATTTACTTACAAAAGAAATCTACTATGAACTCTATTGATAACAGTACCAGTATCAACAGCTGAAATGGAGTATTCAATACCCCAACAATAGATAATATGATAAGGTTCAGATCATGAGGTATCAAGTTTTCTGAATTTGTCTTCCAGGTCTATGATGATAAAAGAGTAAAAGATCTCCTGTTTGATATTAAGGTAAGGTAGGTTGGGTAGCATTGGTTCTAATTCCTTTTTTTGAAGTTGTAGTAGCAAGAGAACTTGAAGCTAAGGCTTGCACTCTGATAATTTTGTCAGCTAACCTTCTCATAGCTAATTTATTAATTTGTAGGGTAGCAGCATCAAGTTTAGGTTTTACAATGGAGGGTAAAATAGGATCCTGGCCATACAGAGCCTTGAAAGGAGACATTCCATTTTATATTATGATAGCTAACCCTGTAAGCTAACATTGCGCTAGGTAAGTATAGAATCCATCTGTTAGTGTAGGAATCCAGCCTGGTTGTGCTCGCTGGTTCTTACGCTGCTGGATCCCACAAAGTTTAGATAAAATTTTAATAGTATAAACTACTCAAAAACTTGGGTTTTTAATTTTTATATTAGTAGTATTGAGGGGTAAGATCAGAAAAAATGATGCCCTCAATATCCACCCAATCTGTATTTAAACTGATTTCAAGGGTTGAGGGAAGTCGAGGATATTTTTGGAATAGCTGCAATGCATTCTAAATTAAGAAATATGCTAAACTCTCCTATCAGATCGTGGGAGTTTAAGTCACATTTAGGGAAATCGATAATTGGTGTTTGGGGCAGGATGTACCCATGCGGTAAGGTTTTGATGTACCACAACCAATCACCATTAGAGAAATTACTTTCAGCTCAGGGACCTCCACCACGTCTATAAAAGGGGGTGACCCCCATGTAGGTGGTGTGAAGGACTTGGTGATAGTTGAGGGAGTACCTTCCGCTGGTTGCCCTGAATTCTATCAAACAGTCAGCAAAATCAAATTGTTCAATTTTGCAGTTAGTGTCCGTACATGTTTTTTACTGGTGTTACCTCAATTAATGG
Source organism: Massospora cicadina (assembly GCA_022478985.1). NCBI lineage: Eukaryota > Fungi > Entomophthoromycota > Entomophthoromycetes > Entomophthorales > Entomophthoraceae > Massospora > Massospora cicadina. The sequence goes on from JAKSZP010000615.1 coordinate 47,145, forward strand.
GGTTCCGACAAGAATTGGCCAGGGTCTTTTGGCCAGTATCCACAATACTTTTGGATTTTTTATTATTAAAATCACGGTTTGGGTCATCAGAAACTTGTAAATGGCCAATATTTCCTCGTTTTAGCAGATTTTGACCCAAGACATTCTTCCTCTGCAGCTGAGAGGGCAAATGTCCGACAGTTAGTGTCAGTTGAAGCCATCTTTCACATAATGACTACCAGGGCATCATTATTTTGTTCAACTGCACCATTAGTAGAAGGATTATAAGGAGCTGTAAATGACTTATAGATACCCATTAATTTAATAAGCTCAGATACTACCTGTGAAAGAAATTGGTTCCATTATTAGATAATAGTACTTTTGGGCTATCATGCTGGGTTTAAATTCTGCTTAAAAAGGAATGATGCAGTAGTCTTAGTGGTGACCGTGGAAACAGAGATAGCTTCAATCTATTGGTAAAATGGTTGATAGCTAATATAATATAACGATGTCCATAAGTGGCAGTAGGGAGAGGACCCAACACATTGATGCTTATAATAGAAAAAGGTTCCAAGGGCACCACAATTTTATTTGATAAGTCAGATTTCCACTACGTTGTTTTTGGCAAGTGAGACAAGTCTACAACACATAGTGCACAGTTTCCAGCATATTATCCCAATAACATTTATTTTAACTACTGTAAAGTCTTAGCGACAGCTCCATGCCCCACAGCTTGATGAGCCCCCATAATGGTATCAGTCCTAGCAGAAGGCCGAGTAAAAGGTAGCCATTTAGGTCCTGACTTCATTATAAAGAGAACCTTTTTTAATTTGAGTATCCTCAGTTAAAGATTTTAGATTTTCTATAACTTCCTTAGATTCATTATACCATAGTTCAGATCTGCCAATTAGGTCATAGATGTGATCCTCTTCAGCAGTGAATAGAGTCAGTATAGGTAAACAAGAAAGTCCATCAACATTTGGTGTATAGCCTCAGCACGATGTTTAATTGAAAAGTCATAATACTGAAGCTTTAAAGTTCATATAGATAAGCGGCTATTAGGATCCTCCGTTTGTTGTAACCATTTTAGGGATGTGTGATCCATGATGATAGTAAAATGTTTGCCATATAGGTAAGAGCGAAAACTCTTGATGGCTGATAGGACTGCGAGGCATTCCCTCTCAGTAATGCTATAATTGCGTTCTGATTTGGAAAGGGTTTAATATAAAAAGCGTTAGGATGATCTACTAGATTGGAGTCATGCTGAGCCATAATAGCCCCATTAGCTACATCACTGTCATCTGTAAATAAGAGAAAAGGTTTCAAAAAAAGTTAGGATGCACTAAAATTGGGGCACTAATTAGAGCTTGTATAAAAAGATTAAAAGCTTGCTGTTGCAGTTCTTCCCATAAGAAAGAAACTTCCTTATATAGTAAATAAACTAATGATTCTTCAATTTCAGCAAAATGGGGGTTAATTTGTTGGTAATAACCGACCATCCCTAAAAGCACTTGAATATTGCGCAAGCTCTTAGGGTCAAGTATGTCTGTAATGGCTTGAATCTTATTAGACAGGGGTAAAATTTCATTGCAATTAACCTTTTGACCTAAGAATTTCATCTCAGTTTTGAAAAAAGCACACTTAGATGAGTTTAGCTTAAGAGAAGCTTGGCGCATTCAGCCAAATACTTCTTTTAAATGGGATAAATTTTTGTAAAAAGTATGAGAAAAAACAGTAACATCACCTAAATAAACTAAAACGCAGGAAAGTTTCAAATCACCAAATATGCCATCCATGGGCCTTTAAAAGGTACCAGGGCCATTAAAAAGCCCCTGCAGCATACAAGTAGGTTCAAATAACACCTCACTAGAATTAAAGCGCATTTTTGATGATCTTTAGGAGCCAATTCAATTTTACAGTAACCACTAGCAAGTCCATGGTCAAAAAGAACTGTGATCCAGACAGTAATCTTAATGAGTCATAAATGCAAGGTAATGGATATGAATCTTTTTGGGTAACTGAATTAAGATGATGATAAGCCATAACCACTCTATGATCTCCATCCTTTTTTCAGATAGCAGTAGATGGGAAGCTCATGGACTTTGGGAAGACATTAATAACCCAGCTTCAAGGAGTTTTTAATTCCACTGCAACTTGGGCCTCCTCAACTTTAGACTTTTGATAAGGCCAGGTTTGGATAGGGGAGTATCCCATGTTTTTATCTGATGCTGCAAATTTTTCATTAACCCAAAATCTCTGGAGCCATTTGCAAATATATCCAAATACTCTTCAATAGGAGACTCGGCTGCTTGTTGTTATTCTAAAGTAAGTGAATCTCCATATTCAACTTTGACTCTAGCAACAATAAGGAGGCATCCAACCCAAAATCACGTAACTCACCACATCCAGAGACAGATAATATTTCTTTTGCAGGAGTAGGATGTACATAAGCGATAGAATTATTCCAACTCAATTTCATAGGTCGAGAGATAATATTGGCTAATAAAACTAGAACAGTTCCATAATATGTGGGATCAAAATACCAGGACAAGTTAAGGCCTCCAGATGAGAGGGTTAAGGTTACCTGAGGTCTCTAATAAATGATCAGTTAGCACTAATACTTGAACTCCATCATCAATTATAACTTGAGCTTTAGGAGGAATTGTAATCATGTTGATAGAATAAAGGCATTCCTTCAGAGGCACAAACTGATGGAGGCAGAAAAATAGTGTTGGAGATTCAACTGCAATGACCAAAATTACTTAAGATCGAGATTTGGTATCTCAGTCTAATGAAATTGTAAAATCCCCGTTGGAGATATCCATATGTCAGATAGACTGACGATCAACTCTTCAGAGCTATCAGCCTCCTCTGAAGGATGAGGCTAAGCAATCTGATGGGGCAAAGTATTACACAAGAAGGTCGATCTCATCTAGTAAAACCTTATCAGATCTGACCATCACAAGTATAGCAATAATAATCAGCAATATTGGTCATCTAATAAGAAAGATCTTACCTCAGGTCCAGCTCTAAAATCCTCACAAAGAACTACCAAATCTACCTGTTGGTGCTACAGTTCTTTTGACTGGCGCCAGGGTTTGCGGTGGCTTGAAGCTGGAAAATTGGAAATGAGCACTAAAGAGGAAATGGGAAAATAAAGGTTAGTTTACCAAATATTTTATTAATTCAAAATGCTTCAATATTTATGGGGTGCGTGGGGACTCGATGCCTTTGGGATCTTTGGAGCCTCATCCAATCAGGATCTTTACTAACCTTCTGGAAAGGCCTCCTCAATAGAAATAAAACCCTGGTTTAAGGAGTGATCCTTGAGGTAGGTGAGAGGGTTGGTGACCTCTCTATATTGTAGTTTTGTCTTGGCTGAAATTGATGACCGATTCAGTATGGCTGGATTTGGAAGATGGGAATTCAAGACAATTTTTCTCTCAAATCCTGACAAGGCCCCCTTCAAGATCCTGTTGGAGGGGGGAGTATGGCTGGAGGAACTGACCATGCACTCTGTTTACAACAGTCCCTTGATTGGTATTGGCAATGGAGTATTCAGACTTCACCTTGTGTATAACTTTTTAGGGCCCTGACCACAGTATGTCGAGCTTGTTCTGTTGGCCTCCAGGTCAATGATGATAAAAGAGAATGAGGTCACCTAGTTGAAATTCTGGTAAGGAGGGTCATCCAAGATTCGATCAGGATGTCTCTCTTCCAGTGGTGATAACAATGCCTTGAGTGGCTTGGGCTTGGAGCTGGACAATTTCATCAGTAAGGGTCCTCATATTTAAATTGGCGTTCTTGGGAGTGGAGGCTTTGAATAGGGGCTGGACGCTACTGGGTAGTTGCAGGGCCCGCCCATACAGGGCTTCAAATGGGGACATTTTGATAACATGGTGATAGCTTACCCGGTAGGCAAGCAGTGCGCTGGGCAAATAATGGTTCCAGTGGGCAGGATCTGAGGCGGCCAACTTACGCAGGATGGAGACAAGAGTTCTGTTAGCCCATTATACTGCCCCATTAGTAGAAGGGTGGTAGGGAGCAGCGAAACTCTGGGTGGTTCCAAATAGCAAAGTTAGCTCCTGTACTACCTGGGAGGTGAAGTTCAAACCATTGTCCGAGAGCAAGGTCTGGGGGCACCCATGCTGGGTGAAAATGGAGCAAACAAGGAACAAGGCGGTAGCCTTAGCCATGGCTGCATAAACTGAGATCGCCTCAACCCACTTAGTCAGATGGTCTATGGCAAGAATTTTATACTTGTGACCATGTAGA